>BQNB010084385.1:0-28767 GCA_026074375.1 Tanacetum coccineum | reverse complement strand
GTGAAGAGTTAGTTGGGGTAGTTTTGAATTATCGTAACCAATTTGTTAGTGCCAAGTAAGCAATTAGCATTTAGAATGATCAGAGTTAGCTTTTGAGGAATTTAATAGAGGTTTCAGATTTAGTATGTCATTTATCAAGTAGGAATTAGTTAGACGAAGACAAAAAATTAATGATGTACGATTTCTTCACTGGTCGTTTGTCTACTAAACAAATTCTCCTTCAAATAGGACATACTAAATCGGAAACCCTTAGTTAATTACTCACAAGATGACGTGGATATATTATCCATTTATCCGATTGCTTATTTGGCGTCCAAGTTAGAATAATCTTGATAATTAGCCGAAGGTGAGCAGTAGCAATTACTCATGTCACATATTTTGCTACTATATTTTGTAGTTGATGAAGAGAGTACCTTGTTTTAGGTTGATATTTTACACAATTAACCCTTTAACGGAAACTGTTTTTTTCTTGCATGACTATTCAGAAAGCATAAACCTTTTCATCTATTTGTATATATTATCGTTTTATCTATCTTTCTAGTGCTAAATACACTTAACCGTTCTTGCAGCTAAACAGTCCTGATCTTTTCGACATGTATTCTGCTGGAATTGTACTAATGCAAATGGCTATACCATCCTTAAGATCTGCTGCAGCGTTAAAGAACTTTAATCTTGAACTAAAAACAGTGAATTACGACTTAAAAAGATGGCGGGAAAAAACTCGAACTAGACCCGATATAAGTGTTCTTGATCTGGATTCAGGTAGAGGATGGGACTTAGCCACAAAACTTATTTCAGAACGAGGGTCTTTGCGTAGAGGTCGTTTATCAGCTGCAGATGCTTTGAGGCATCCATATTTCTTGTTGGGTGGTGATCAAGCTGCTTCTGTTCTTTCAAAATTGAGCTTTTCTAAGTAGAAAGTCAAGATGGGTCAGTTAGTCAGGGATTTGACTAAAAAAGTCAAACAAAGAAGTCATATTCTTTGCCTGTGTAAAGCTTTTGTATCCCATGTTTATTCCCCAAATGTAACATTACTTAATCCTGAATGAATCTATCGTAAATAATTTATTACATGGAAATATTTTTTGCGGAAATATGAACTAGGACCCTGCTGGCCTGCTTTTCAAAAGAAAACCAGTCTTGATGGGGCAACCGACCTCCCAGAACCACACTAAAGAAAATCATAACATTACAATTAAGTATCAAATGGGTCAATTCGCGTTGTGGTTTGTCTTCACATTATCAACGCATTACTTGTATTTAAAAAGTCAATATAAAAACAGTCAAAAGATGGACAAGATTGTCATTAGAGGTCACCGTGTCGTGAGCCGTGTGAACATGTCATAATAGTGACATTGTTTTGCAACCTGTACAGTCTAGTTGACCCATTTTCTAACTGCTGATCCCGTCCCCCTCAAAATTAAAGTAAATACATGTTCACATCTTAAGAAGAAGAGATGGTTCTCTTTTGAAAGGATTGTATCTCGACTTCTGCAACCATTGCGTATGACATATTCGTCTGCGATCAAAATCATTAACTTTAGAATAATATAAGTAATATCGTAGTGTTTTTTGTGTAAGAATCGACAACAAAGAGCAACACTTACTGATGTATCTTCTTAGGATTCCTTCAAAATTCTTAGAAAGGAATCGACCCTTGACCACTCAATCTGTGCTGACCTTCAAGGGAACCGTTTGTTTCCCCAGTACAGCAGTAGGGAATGTAAACACATGATTTGGTTGCGCCATATACTTGGCTGGTGGAATATGGAAAGGACGTATAAACCACTATCTGTATGGGTATAATCCAGGGCTGTAATTGTTTTTTGGATGTGGCATAATGGGAAGGCGGGGGTTATATCGTATGAATGAGTTATTTAAAACATATAAACCTGTGTTCTTGCGAATGCTACCAAACGTTATTGTTCAATATCTTAGACAAGACAAATCTATATTTTAGATTGTTTTTTACAATACATCCTATATTTATAGTTTTTATCGTGATTGCATAATCAAGTATAAGCTGCACACTTTTACAATGACAACACAAAAGATTTATCGTGACGTTACGATTATGTTTTTCCATATTGTGATTTGTGACGGAAAATAAAAACAATCACCACGCCTTAGCTCAACCGGGCTACTTCTAATAAATAAGTGTTTCTTACTGTTCGAAAACAAGCCATTTCTCTTACATTGCATATAGAAATATGTAATAAAGTTAGCAACACTCTTTGAACTTCTTACTTTAAAAAGAATACCTGAAAGAATTATTCTCAAAAGAAAAAGGATGAAAGTGTTGCTTACAGAAGACATTGCTTGCCATCTTCATACAAGAATATTGAAATAAAAAATGCACATCTCGTTGTTATTAAAGAAACAAAGTGATACTTTACTTAGGAATGAGATTTGTAATCGAATGCTAAGTTCTTTTCGTGTAACTTAAGTACTTAACATATTCTTGGTTATTCCTTATAAATAGTACATTTATTTCCCATCTTCATTGGCCAAACCTAACACTACAAAAAATAATCTAATTTATTTTTGTTCGAAGAAAGCTTTTTTATCCGCTATAAAACTGGTATGTTTCTTTCACTTTCCATCTTTAAGAGTTGGTTTATATGCTTTAACATTGAATGATCAACAAGTTCGGTGCTTATTTAGAAATAAATATATATGCTCTTTTCATGAATTAATTGATGTGTCCAAAATGAAACGGAAAATGTCAAAAATGAGCAAAGTTACTTACTCGACACCATCTTTAGCTCTTTACGTCTTTAGACTCCATCATATGACTATAAGCGACACATAAATCCCCAAACTCATATTTGCATATATCTAGTAGTGATTATCATAATGTGTATTAAGCACTAGTTACTAGGGCCAGTCAAACTCGAAACTCGACTCGAGATCGACCAAGTATACATTTTCATGCTCCAGCTTGAGCTCATGGATGTAATCGATACTCTCATGCTTGGCTCGCCTCGACTCGATTATCAATTTTGAAATGTTAGTAACGATATTAATAGAGGTTAAACAATACTCGAATCGATATTTTACTTCTTTACGTCTTAACATTGTGTCATGTGACTATAACCGAAACATAAATCACTAAACTAACATGTACATATATTCAATAGTGATTATTATAATGTTTATAGGATACAACTGTTGATTAGTAGGTTACGACTATAATTTGTTGCACTTTTTGCATATCTTTTATGTAATAAGAGAAAACTATTTTGTGGTAATTAATTCTTTTATTACTAATAGAGCTCAATTTTACAAATTGGCTAATAAAAGTTAATATTGAATTGATTTCGTCAAACTTCGATAAATTCGGAGGTGAAATTTGGTGGAGGAAAAAGTGAATATACGCATGGTCGTGTGAGCTCATTTCTTTATTTTGGACATAAGTGTAAAATAAATGTTATATTTGGATTGGTTAACAAAAATTACAATTAAAACCTTAAACTTTTACAAAAAAGGCTACTCTCTAATCTATATTTATGAAATTAAATGTAAAATTCTCCATTTTCATAAATTTTTGAAAAATTATATATTTAAAAAAAAAATACTCTATACATTTTAAACTTTAGAAAAACAACTATTATTATTATTATTATTATTATTATTATTATTGATCGTAATACTAAAAACTCTTTAAACACACGCCTTATAAATATCAAGCTGAAATACGTGTTATTATAACGTATATACACACTTATATTCACTAAACTTGAATTATGTTAAAATATGAAACTAAATTAGCCAAACAAAAACATTGAAAAAAAATTTGATCATACCTTCAAACCTGAACAAATATAGTTGAATTATTAGTGAATACATTTCACAACACTCGAATCTATATGTGTTCATTGTATGTGTTTGTTTGAGTTTTTCGTAGCTTTTCCCACAATACCATATTGACATCATCATTCTCGCATGTACAAAGACTCTCACACTCTCTTACCCGTCAAACACTCCTTCCAAAAGTATAAAATTTTGACGAGTCAAGTTTGTATTGATTCAAATTAAGGTTAGAGTTGTATAAAATTTGAAACAAAATAAAATAAACCCACTAAAAATGTAAAAGCTAAAAATTTATAAAAATATATCAAAATAAATATTGAATTATTAAGCATAAAGTTTTAAAAAATGTAATGAAATTAGATCATAAAAAATAAAAAATTAATAGATAAAAGATATTTAATTAAAAATAAAAGTGATTTTTAAAAAAATAACATGAGTGGTAAATATTGCATTTTCTTATCTTAATTTGTAGTGTTATCCACATTATAAATGTTTTATATAATAGTATAGATTAGTTGCATTTATTGTGCGAACCTAATTCGCGCTTAATGACGTGTGCATATACAAGTTAAAAAGTTAAAATACGGCTAAAATAAAACTAATTATCAACCAATTAACACGTGTGTACGAAAATGTCAAACTTTAACAACAAATTTATATGTAAATCTTACACCTTTATCATATAAATCAAACAGATTTAAAAGAGATTAGTATCGGACTTAACTGATGATTTGTTTTAATACGGATTTTTCACTAGCATAGTTGCAATGGAGTCGCTCCAGCACTTTAGTCATGACCATCTATTGAGCCTTATCCACCTACAAAAGAACAAAAATGACCATCTATTAAACTCAGATGATGAGGAGGAGGAGGGGGAAGACAAACATGACGACGATTTTGTGGTGGAAGATCCGCATGTTGGCCAATGCAACATGTGTGAAGAACCGATCTATTTATTTCATTTGTGTTACTACAAATGCAACGATTGTGACTACTCGTTGCACAAATTTTGTGCAGAACTGCCCACCACCGAAAAAAACCACCCATTACATCCGGGACATGATCTTACCTTGTCCCAAGGATTTCAGTATCATGATTCTGAAGTGCACCATTCTTTTACTATTCATACTAAATGGCCATGTTTTATCTGCAATCGGTGGCATGAAATGTTTTATAACTATCATTGTTCCATCTGCAAATTTGAGATGGACATAATATGTGCTACTACGTCTCAACAAAAAATGGACCACCCAAGTCACCCTCATCCGTTGCAAAGAATTAAGACGCCGATACTATCCCATTGCTACGCTTGTTGTAATGTCCATAAAGGGACCTTTTACCATTGTACCACCTGTTATGGGTTCATGATCCACTTGAACTGTGCTTTGCTACCGGCCAAGTTACAGATCCAACGATTTACTGATAACACATTCTCTCATTCTCATTTACTTACCCTCGCCTATTCATTTCCCTATGATGAACTAAAATCTAAATTCTTTCCTCAATGCAAAGTGTGCGCTCAGAAGTTCACTTTTTTTAGCGGGTGGCTTTACAAATGCGATAAATGTCGATATTACGTCCATGTAGATTGTGCGACTTCAAAGAAAGAGCCATTTATGTCTATCTTCATGTCTCCAGGTGAGCGATCTATTATTCTAATTCTTTGTAATTCTTACTATGAAGAATTGAAGATGTTGTTAATCTTAATTAGTTTAACGTTAAACATGTCATTCATCGATCAGGTCTTGGCAAAACTTTTAAAAACTTCAAAGACGAAGATCATCCAAATCTGCTCAAATGTCCATTTCCTGATGAAAGTTGCGACCTCTTAAAGCACCATTTTATCAACCACGAGGACTGTTTTGTTCAAAGTAGTAATGCAAAAATGCTCAACCATACTAGTCATCCGCACCAACTGATTCGTTTTGACACTCATTCTTCATTACGGGAAAAATCTGTTTCTCTTCATGATCCCATGAAAAGAAGTCAATTATTATGTGACGGATGTGTTAAACCAGTTACAACATTGCCTTTTTACAAGTGTTCTCAATATGTGATTTCGTTCTTCACGAGGGTCGTGTTGTCGAATGACATTCAAGAAATACAAACACCATTCCCTCCGATGCATCGCTCTGTTCTCCTCACAAAATACCATTGGACATTCTTTTATTGTAATATTTGTTCATTACGATCAAATGGATTCACGTACCAATGTGCCCAATGCAACTTCTGGATTGATATTAATTGCGCCTTCATACCAGAAAAAATCACACATGAAGCTCACCCTAACCATCTCCTCTTAAGAATCGATGCTTCAGTAAACCTAGCAGATAAGTTTTGCAAGGCTTGTAAGTATAGTTTTGGCAACCGCATGGGATTCCATTGCCGATACTGCGACTTCTACTTGCATACAAGATGTGCTTTGTTATTGTTGGGAAACATGTACACTTTTAATTAAAATAAATCAGATTTCAATTAATAAATAATTAACAGAAAATAATAAATAACATAAAGAAAAAAACATACCGGAATAGGTAGAAGCAGAAGACAGACATATGACGATTAAATAAGAAAAGAGTAATAGGTCATGGAACGAGGCAGTGTTAGACACGCTTCCCTTTAAAACAGATTTCGCCGTCTGTTTGCCAGGGTACAACGTCCAATGCTATTGTACAGACGGACTCTGACATACTGCCTGACCCCCCTATCCACGAAATAACACGAGTTGATTCTGAATCGACAAGACTGCTGGAAAACTTGTTAATGGAGCTTTTCTCTCTTGTGTGTTTTTCTTGTGTTGTGGTCGTCTATTGGAATAGTTGAGATTGCCATCTATTTATACACATTCATATGCATATGGTATAATGGTGCAATCAATGTCAATTAATGCCTTAATAATGATTCATTAATTTTTGTTATAAACCTTTTGAGTCTAAAAAAAAAATAATTAACCGCCAATTAAATTGTCAATAATGTACCCATTAATTTACAGTTATAAATCCTTTGAAAACAAATAATAACAGCCAATTCATTTGTAAAATAAGGGACACATTATTTGCAGTTACAAAACGAGCTCGTAACTAAATTTATCCATTTTCCTCAATTCCAATTTATTTCTTTGAGACTCGATTCCCTTCAAGCTAACTTGTTTTTTGGACATTATACTGGCTCGACCTGGCCTTACATTTAATAATTATATTTCACTAATAATTATCTATGTCCAAAGTTAGTGAAAACACATTTTTCCACTAAATTTTTTCAACAATCCCCCACATGAATGGAAATCGGTCGAAAACACATAAAATTTTCGGCGAAATTTATGCGGTTGAGTCCTGCATAGGATAGGTAGGTGTGACCCTTTGAACCTTCCCTTGTGAGATGCACTTAGTCTCCTAGATCTGAGTAGACGCGATGTCCTTGAACTCGGCCTCTGTTTACGTGTACGGACTACTACACACTACACACGACTCTCCCTGACATTGTCAAGTCCTCATAGTCGTGCTTGTTATGGTCATGAGCACTAGCCTGGTTCTGCAAGAGCTCTTAGGAATTGCGCCCCCACAATTCCCTTCGAAGCGACCCACTTCTCTCCCCTCCACATAGGCTGCTTTCATCTTGAATCATTAGAAACATATTACTTTCATATTCATCTTGATTTTTATCTTTATGATTTCATCTGAACATTAAAGCCATATGTTTTGACCTTCAACAAGTCACTTGTTATAGGGAATGGGTAGGAGGTATACAAGATAAGTAACTCCCCCACATTGAAGTGACCATATCACAATATTTTCTATGAATTAGGTTGTTCTATTGATCCTAGATCTTGGGATCTCCAGGACAACTAGGTTAGGTTTTCCTTTAGGAACTCATTCCTTCAAGGGTTTAGTCTCATTCCTTTAGAACGACTCTCTAACTAACTCTTGATTAAGCCTTTCGCAGCGGATCCGCGAGTTATCCATTGACTTAGTAGTCAATTGTGTGATAACTTTGTTTGAGGAGTCGGTTGTCGCACCAATCACCGTCTATGATGAATATGTCTCGACTTACCGTTTTACATTGTGATATGAGCTCTGTCAAAATTCAATTGACTATCACACTTGATACACATGGCCGTTACCGGTTTACGCCATCTTGGTATGTCCTTTACGAATTAATCGTAAATATCCACGATATTCTATAAATTTATCTTAAATGATAAATTCAGATTCATCATAGATTTAGCTATCAGCGTCTTTTTAAAATACTGTCAATATTTCTAAGACATAGCTTCACTTAGCGTAAATACATCGCTCTAGTGGATCTAGATTCTTATTCCTCCAAGAATCCGTATTTGCATTACTCTATCATTTGATAGTAGCCGTATATCTTCCATAATGCAATCATAGTACTCATGTAATACTTATTCAAATGGTCCCCACTTGAATTACTGGTATATCTACTTAACCTGACTATGAGTTCTAAATCATGCCAGACGCATGTCATTAAACACATAAGATGCCCAATATTCTTTGAGTATTTAAAATGGGCAACACCTTTAGATTAAAAGATGTCATTGAATTCTAGCTTGGCCGGAACCCCCCCAGTGAACCTCTCAAGGGAATATTGTCCTTACAATGTTTTTAACTTAAATCAAATCATATTGTTCCACATCCAAGAACCATATCCAACAACTGATGAAGTTCATGTCAATCTTGATCCAACATGACCATTAGTGGATTTGTTTATCTTCTTATCACTTTAGTGAATAATTTATACCTCTATGTATAAACACAGAGTACACATATACTTCCATTATTTCAAATCCACATTCTTACATGATATGGTGAAACTTTAATGTTTTTGTTTTAAGATTTTTTCCTTAAGTCATATACTGACTTAACAAGCTACAAACTTTTCTCTCTAATTCCAGGAGCTATGGAAACCCTGTGTTGGTTCATATATATTTCTTCTTCTAAATTTCTGTTTAGAAATGTCGGTTTCACATCCATTAGGTAAACTTCCAAATTCCTTAATGTGGCAATAGCAAGTACCATTCTAATCGAGGTTATTCGCGTAACAAGAGAATAAGTATCAAAGTAATCTAGACCTTCGCGTTGTCTAAATTATTTGATTACCAATCTTGCTTTGTGCTTTGCAATGGTGCCAATCGGCTTTTATCTTCTTCTTGAAAGATAAATTTATAGCATAGTGGTTTACTACGGGAAAGTTAAAAACCACGAGCTCCAAGTATGTTTTGTATAATAGAATCTATTTACTTTTATTGGCCTTCTTTCCATGTGAGCACAATTCCGTGGAGATACGATTCTCGATAAGAGTAGGTTCAGTTTCCTACCATAAAAGAAACAAAATCGGGTCCAAACGATTTCTCGACTTTTTGCCCTTTTTCTTCTTCTAGGTTCAACCTCTTCTTCCTTGGGTTGATCTTATCTCTCATCTTGGAGATCATTATCATCCCGTTGTCTCTGATCTTGGACAACTTCATCATTTATTCTAGATGATCTTCCAATTTCCTTTGTGAACAAGGAAATATATTTTCAAAGAAGGAAGCACTTCTTTATTCCATTATCATATCCTTGTGTATATCAACAACCACAAAGAAACCATACACACTACTATTATGAGCATATAGTAAGAATATGCAATTCATAGTTCAGGTCATATCCTTTGTAACCTTGAGGTTCAATGCAGTTATCTTAGCTAGTACCCTCCATATTTGTAAATACTTATAAGATTAGTCTTCTTTCCATCCATAGTCAAAGAACTATCTTATATTCTTTAAGGGATTTATCTAAAAGATAAGTAGCCGACTCGCTTTCCCACATGTCATGCTTAAAACCGGACTTAAGAACATGCACTAAACCATATCTTTCTATGGCACGATTCTTTTCTTATATCAAGTGCATTAAAATTTGTGTCTAAAATTTAGAAATGGAGACACAATTCACCTCCGATATGACTTCGATAACCACCTTGTTTCCGATAATAAATTGATTCTCAACTTTTTATATAAAACAATCTTGTCTATATCCTTACACTCAAGTAATATTTATACCACCGTCAACAAATATGAGGAAGTACTAGCTTTCGATTACCTTAGTAGGTATCAAATCAAATAAAAATCTTGTGAATCTATCAAGGGTCCGTTTGTTTTCGTTCCATACTGAGGAGAAAAGTACTAAAATCTTGTCATTTGGCTTAACACAAGTTTAATTTTGTAGTCAGTGTCAAATACAAAATCATGGGTATCCAATTTGTTTTATTTGACAACATATGAGTTATAGTTTTATGTTATCCAATACTTTGTCAAATTTTGCCTTCAATGTATACTTAAGGATGCAAAAACACTTCGAATAAAAAATACTACGATCTCACATTGTGTTATTTTAAGTAAAATGTGTATTGATTTCTTTCTGAATATCACAGATCACCAGCTAAGCTACTGGGGCTACTACCACCTCGATCTAAGCATTATTGCCACATAGAGGAAAACCAATCAATTTAGGGTACGTTTAGGTTTTCAGTTCTAATTGTTTTTACCAATCTTTGTGCATATCTTTTTGAATGGTTACGGTAAGGAGTATATTGGTTCTACTTTTGATCTGTTTTAGTGTTCTTACAAACTTAATGTTGTTCCTAATGGGTAATGGTACAAGGTTTTTGTATATATAGCATATCAAATGTTCAATCAAATGCTTAACACATATATTATATTTTGTAATGTTGACTCTTGGATTATTTTGGAAGTTGTATGTTTAAGAGGATAATCAGGTATGTTAGCTAATGGTGGTGGAGTTCATGTTTGACTAAAGAAGTGTTTTGTTGTCCCGTTACTTAAGTAAAATTTCTTTGGTGCGTCAGTTTTTGTGTGCAAGTATGAAAGATCCATAAGAATTATATAACTAAAAATCAACATGTCTTCATGATCCTTTAGAAGAATGTAAAAGAACGTGTGGCAATAGGTAAGAGGCGCATGAGGATCCCAACATGGGTGTTTATTTGATCACCCAAAACAGTCACGGCTTGCCTCAAGTAAGGCCTTATCTTCTCTACAGATTTCCAAAATACTGTTCCCTACAACATTTGTGCTAACGGCAGAACTCCCTAAGTACAACAAATAACTGGTCAAAAAAATCAAGGAAAACGAGACAGAAAATTAGAAGTTATTAACAAAGATATCATAACCTCTTACAGCATTATGTTTTTTAACAACAGGCAGTAGTGGTTTGAGCAACTCAACTGAAATTTCATCACTTTCTTCCAAAACCAAGACCATTATATTTTGCATATTTGAAAATGTCTCCATGATGCTTGGTCACACATGATTTGACTTTGTAAACGGCTTCCAGAATCGAGGTTCTTTTAATATAGGATGGGTTGGATTCCTTAGTTAAATCAGCAAAGGAAGACACAATAATTTCTTAGAGTTCATAATTCACGCAACAAAGTTCGTAATTCACGCAACAAACCAGTTGTTGCCAAAGTGAGTTCAAGCACTTCCACCCTCGGAATCTCTTCCGAAGTTGCTGAGTTGAAAGATATGGTAAAAGCTTTACTTCTTGATAAGAAAAATCAATCTCCCGCTCCTACTCCTGTCAAAGCGGTTGAGGAAAGTTGTGTTACATGCGGTCGTGCTCATTCCTACCAAACTTGTCCAGCCACTTCTGGCAATGTTTATCGAGATAATATCCAAGAATATGTCTCACAAGCAGCCGCAGCTAACTACAACCAAGGAAACACCGGTTATCGAGCCCCGATTTCAAATCAAACTCGACCACCTAGTTTTCCTCCCGTTCAAAACAATCATGTGCAAAATCAAGGAAACAATCAGAATCGTTACAACCAAAACCGAGGGAATTTTAATCAAGCCTCAGCTTACCAAGACTGATCCGCCAGAAATAGGACTTTTTCTGCTTACTAAGTAGCACATACGAAAGAAACAAACAATTGACAACGTGATAGGCTGTATGGAACTCATAAAAAAGTATTATAGTGAGTTAAAAGAGTTTTTGTTTAAAATACCCGGTTACATCGAGTTGATTAGAAATTATAGATGCATTGATGTTGTTTTCCTTGACAAAAATAGTCACCAAAACCTCAACTTTGACCGAGTATGTGTTTATACATGACTGTATATGGTCCTAATAGAGGCAATTGTGTTAGCGTTAGCCTTGCGTTATGAACCCATCATCATGAAAGATGGTGATGTTTGTCCCTTTGATAATAGAAAGGTAGTATTATTACTATAGTGGTAATTTTTCAAATGAAAAAGTGGCATAAATTTTAGGAACAAAGAGTGCAATAAAATGTGCTTATTACTACTATTCAACGACATTCTATAGAAATGTGGTAACAAACAAGTATGACAGCGCTTAGGATCTTAATAAAGTTCCACGTGTTTATGATTTGACGCTTATGCATTTTATTGTTGTAAGAAATCGAAGAACTAGAAATGTAAATACTACGCAATTAATGATCTTTTGAATGGTGGCGTATGACAACAACTTAGCTCAAAACAATAAGTTTGAGTAGACGATGAAACGGAGAAACTTATATAGCAAAGAGCCAAAGATTGTATGATGATATTGATTTGAACAAACTTGCTCTTTCCAAAAAAAACATGTCATCAAAGTCATTATTATCTTATTGTGTATCGTTTGATTATTATAGAAACTAATACAAAATATTTGAAGATTCAAGATAATTATGACAATAAAATTTTTACACAAACATAGACATGATGTAAATATATTAGAAATCGATTCTTGAGAATACACAACATATAAAAACCGGCGCGTGCGCGGGTCTTATAACTAGTACAACATATAACAACATAACAATTAATTAGTTTAAATCCCAACAATACAAGATCCAACAAATTAAAGCATACACACTTGTAATTTAAAACATAGCAAAATTTAAATCATAGCTGTAAAGGACAGTTTCTTTGATTGTGACCTACAACTTTGCACTTTCCACATTTACGAGGTGCTTTAGGATCACGAGCGTCCATTTCATTTCTGAATCGACTTTGTTGTTTGCGTCCTCTACGCACAACAAGTTTCGTTGGATCCGCTTGAATGCTCCACTGGGGATTAATCCAATAATCAACGTGGGGTAATGGGTTAAAAGTACACATTATCAACGATGTGAAGTGGGTTGTCTCTTCTTTGTCGACAAACGGCGAGTGCGTGTGAACATGGACGCTCTAATGCCATATTAAATAATCACATTAAATTTTAACCGCATAACATACAACAATTTGATTAACTAATATAGTTAGAGATAAGAAAATACATACCCATTTGGAAGGAAGAATTAATTTGATGAACTGATATAGTTAGAGATGAGAAAATACATACCCATTTGGAATGAAGAATTAAATGAAAAATTGTTGGTTGAACTACTAACTAGCAAGAATTTAATACAAGTGTGTAGGTAAAATAAGTTTGGTAGAAAAAATTAAATGCTGTGGTTAAAAACTCATAAGATCTTACTTTTAGAATAAATAATGCAAATCATCACATTTTTGGAATACACAAATGGTTTCATCCTACATTTAGCTAACTTTTTTGAAACCATCCTAGACTTAGAAAAAATTCGTCATTGTTGTACTTTTCTTGTCTGTTTGTTCAATCTTCTGTTTATTGGTATTAACCGGCCACTAGATATTTTTTTTAATTCTTATTGAAGCTTTGCAATTTCCTAAACAGTACATAAACTTTGATCCAACGTTTTTTTAGCATGCAAAAGATCAAGCAGTTGCAACTAAAATGAAATTAACTACTAATCAAATTCCTCAGAACATGCTAATAAACCTATGATATATATGTACTTTCACATTTCTACCCACATTCAGTTTTCAGTTTTCATATAGATAAAACATATGTATTATAAATCTTGAATTTTCTCGCCGTCAACATAATTTTCCGAACAAAGAAAGATAGCTATGCAAATGGGTGAATATTGTAATTGAAGTTTATGTTGCTTTATAATCAATACACTATTGGAATAAAGCACTTGACAACCTACTATTATCAAAAGCAAAAGTGTGACTTTTGTAGAAATGATATTCCTTAATGAAGAAAAAGTGTCGTGCGCATTTTTTCTTCTATTCACAAACCCAACTTAATCTGAAATTTTGGTTTTTTTATGTGCATTTTTCGGTTTTTTTTTAGCAGGATGTGCATATATTTCATATTCTATGTTTTTAGTCATTGGAATATTTTTCATATTCTGTGTTTTCATTTTTCCCAAAAACCATAATGTGTGATCTCACAAATAGAATTGATTAATAATCAAATTACTAAATTTTTTCTTATTTAACTTTTTACTATAAATGGTTACTATAAATACTTAGGTTTCGTTTGTTTTTCTAAAAAAAACACTTCTTACCTCTTTTGTCAGCAGGAGAGAAGAGGTTACCAAAGAAGTGTGTTTGTTTTTTTGCAGACATAAGTGCTAAAAAATACTTCTTACTTTTTCAATATTTCAGACATAATCTTTCAATTCTTTGCACTTCTTCAACACCACCACCAAAATATTCACTTTTTTGCTTCTCCGTACGTTTTTATTAGTTTTTATACATTTTCTTACGTTTTCGTCCGTTTTCGCCCGCCTTTTTACATTTTCATCTGTTTTTCGTTCGTTTTCATCTGTTTTCCTTTCGTTTTCGTTTGCTTTCGTTCGTATTCCTCTCTTTTTTATGTTTTCGCCTGTATTCATACGTTATCTTACGTTTTCGTCTGTTTATTAAGTCTTCATTCTATTTTTTACGTTTTCGTTTGATTTCTTACGTTTTAGTCTAGTTTTTTACGCTGTCGTCCGTTTTTTTACGTTTTCGGCCGTTTTTTACGTTTCTTCCGCTTTTTTTACGTTTATGTCCGTTTTCTTATGCTTTCGTTCGTTTTTTACGTTTTCGTCCGTTTTTTACGTTTTAGTCCATTTTTTACGTTTGCGTCTGTTTTTTATGTTTACGTACGTTTTTCGTACGTGTTCGTCCGTTTTTAACCTTTTTGTTCACTTTCGTACGTATAGGATGGTGGCTATATGGTGATTGGATGGTGTGTTGTGCAGGTTATGTGATATGAGATGGGATGGAAATATTGGTGTTTGAGTTTTTATTTGATATTTATGTGGTGTATAGATGACTCTTTAAATGGGTCGTTACAAGTTTATAGATGGTTTAAATGGGTTGTATTAATTTAGAGGGTTCTTACAAGTTTACGAATTTAATACACTTAATTTTCTAGATATAACGTTTATTTGTGTGTATGCAACAAGCTATTAAAATTTTCGTAATTGGCAAGTGTGTAGGCTGAATTTTTAAGCCCTATTTAATGAATAACCTAAATGCTTTGTATATATAGTAATATAGATATAGATTATTTGATGTAATTAACTATATATTGTAATCTTGTCAATTAAATGAATTAAGAAATCTATCAATCTAACAAGCAACATTGTAGGTAACTTCTTACTTTAAATAGAATACAGTGACACACATGATTTATAGTGACTTACGATATGTTTCAGTATTGTGATTTGTGTCGAAAAATAAACTGTCACCGTGCATAGCCTCAGACCTGGGCTACTTCTAATAAATAAGCGCTTCTTGCTGTTCGAAACAAACCATTTCTCTTGCATTGCATATAGAAATATGTAATAAAGTTAGCAACACTCTTTGAATCAGTTCTAGGTAACTTCTTACCATAAAAATAATATCTGAAAGAACTATCCTCAAAAGAAAAAGATGCAAGTGTTTTGCTTACAGAAGACATTGCTTGGCATCCAATATAAGAATATTGAAATAAAAAAGCGCAGCTCGTTGTTATTGAAGAATCAAAGCGATACTTTACTTAGGAATGAGATTTGTAATCGAATGCTTAGTTCTTTTCGTGTAACCAAAGATATTCTTGGTCATTCCTTATAAATATTCCATTTATTTTCCATCTTCATTGGAAAATCATAACATTACGAAAAACATTATATCTAATCTCCTGTTCGAAGAAAGTTTTATCCGCAATAAAACCGGTATGTATCTTTCGCCTTCCATCTTTAAAAGTTCGTTTTTATGCTTTAACACTGAATGATAAACAATCCTGGTGCTTATTTAGAAATAAATATATATGCTACATTTTGATGTGTAAACTGGTTGCAAATGTTGGATTATGGTAGTCGAAAGCACGAATACGTTACGAATATAAGTGAGCCTATTGGGGGCACACACGTTAATACACGGAGAATACGTTTTTTATACTTCACTTTAATAATACCAAGGACCGTAAATGAACAAAGCCCGAACTCCAAGGATATTCCATTGTGGCCGGCTCCTTGTAAGGTTCGAAAAGGGGGTGTTTGTTCGTTTAGTGAATAAGGAGGACAAAAGGAAAAAAGAGTATTGTAACGGGACTAGGACTTGATTTCCTAGTTGGTTTTGGCTAGGGATAAAGGGTTATATATACCCCTCATCCCAAAAGCTCATACACACGACACACATTGCTCTTAAACCTTTTTTCTTTGCTCGACCTCCTTGTTCTTTCCTGTGTCAGCCGAGTTCCATTAAACCGAAAATATACATATACATAAGGGTAAAAATGTAAAACTATATAAGGTCAATAAGGCGCGCAAGCTTCTTGAGCCGAGTCTTTTGATACTCGAGCTCGACTCAAAAGTATACTTGAGTAGCTCGAGCTCGACGCGGTTTACATCGAGTCGATTTCAAGTATTTTGCGAGAGTGGTTTGCGAGTATTCTCGTCTAATTTAAACCCCTAAATACAACTATACATTAGTTGGTTACATCTGTAGTTTATTACTACTCTATATTTGCATATAGTTTTTTATAAAATAAAACGATGTTTTTATAATTCAAATGAAATTAGTATTAAATTGAATTTGATAATTTGTTTTAACACGGATATATCATTATCGTAGTTGCAATGGAGTCGCTCCGGCACTTTACTCACGACCATCTACTAAGCCTAATCCACCTACAAAAGAACAAAAACAATGTAAACTCAGATGATGATGAGGAGGAGGGGGAAGACAAAGATGACGACGATTTTGTGGTGGAAGATCAGCATGTTGGCCAATGCAACATGTGTGAAGAACCGATCTATTTATTTCATTTGTGTTACTACAAATGCAACGATTGTGACTACTCGTTGCACAAATTTTGTGCAGAACTTCCCACAACCGAAAAAAACCACCCATTACATCCGGGACATGATCTTACCTTGTCCCAGGGATTTCAGTATCATGAATCTGATTGGAAATATAATTTTACTATTCATTCTAAATGGAAATGTTTTATCTGCAATCGTTGGCATGAAATGTCTTATAATTATCATTGTTCCATCTGCAAATATAGCATGGACATAATATGTGCTACTGCTTCTCAACAAAAAATCGACCACCCAGGTCACCCTCATCAATTAGAGCGAATCAACAAGCCGATATTATCCCACTGCAATGCTTGTGCTGTGGACCATGAAGGGACCTTCTACCAGTGTACCACCTGTTATGGGTTTATGATCCACTTGAACTGTGCTTTGCTACCGGCCAAGTTACAGATCCAACGATTAATTACTGATAACACATTCTCTCATTCTCATTTGCTTACCCTCGCCTATTCATTTCCCTATGATGAACTAAAATCTAAATTCTTTCCTCGTTGCAAAGTGTGCACTAAGGGTTTCCACTTTTTTAGCTCGTGGCTTTACAAATGCGATAAATGTCGATATTACGTCCATGCGTATTGTGCGACTTCCAAGAAAGAGCAACTCATGTCTGCAGGTGAGCAATTTATAATTCTATTATTTTGTAATTCTTACTAAAAAGAATTGACAATGTTGATTATTCACTGATCAGGCCTTCGAAAAACGACAAAAAATTTCATAGATACGGATCATCCTAATTTAATCAAATTACCATTTCCTGATGAAAGTTGCGACCTTTTAAAGCACCATTTTAGCAACCACGAGGAGTGTTTCGTTGAAAGTAGTAATGCACAAATGTTCAACCATAATAGTCATCCGCACCAGCTGATTCGTTTTAACGCTCATTCTTCATTACGGGAAAAATCTGTTTCTCTTCATGATCCCATGAAAAGAAGTCAATTATTATGTGACGGATGTGTTAAACCAGTTACAACATTGCCTTTTTACAAGTGTTCTCAATCATGTGATTTCGTTCTTCACGAGTGGTGTGTGAGACTACCTTCAGAAATACCAAACCACCCATTCCATCCCAACCACACGCTTGTTCTCCTAACAAAATACCATTGGACACTCTTTTATTGTCATATTTGTTCATTACCATCAAATGGATTCATGTACGAATGTGCCCAATGCGACTTCCGTATGGATATTAATTGCGCCTTCATACCAGAAAAAATCACACATGAAGCTCACCCTAACCATCTCCTCTCAAGAATCGATGCTTCAGAAAACCTAGCAGATAAAGTTTTTGAGCAAGCATGTAAGGTATGGTTTTTCCTAGATTCGACATGGGATTCCTTTGCCGATCCTGCGATTTCTACTTGCATATAGGATGTGCTTTGTTATTGCCTAGAATGATTAAACACAAGTTCAATAAGCATCCATTGACTCTAAGATACGAACCAGTTGAGAATCATCTTAGCGGGTACTTTTGTGAAATTTGTGAGGAAGAATTTGATCCCGCTCTGTGGTTCTATCATTGCACTACGTGTGCTGAGTCTATGCATACGGCTTGCGTGCCAATAAAACAAGAATGCGAGCAAGCTATATATCGCAAGGGTATGAAAGGTGTCTATGACTTTATCAATGTCAAGTTTGGAGGGGCGTATAAGTTTGAAAGTCACACTCACAGCGTGTCCTTTATTCAAGGGACAACATATCATGGTTGCTGCGAAATATGTAGCGAGACCCTCAAGTCTAAGATGATCTTTAAGTGCCTGACCTGCAAATTTGCAATTGATTATGAGTGTGCTGTTGCAATTGAGAGGAAACTATTTAAGAGGATTTGGAATTAAGGCGCATGGAACCACGTGTCTAACATGTAGATTCACAAGTGATCATGCATGTTGCTATGGTTTACACTTGTCCGAAGTCATTGTTGTACTTTTCTTGTTTGTTTGTTCAATCAAATATTTTCGATAGTCGATCGATCATGAATAAAATCTTCTCTTTATTGGTATTAAGTATTAATCACTATGAGGTGAGATCATGATAGAACAATATTATCTCAAAGAACAAAAAAACACATTCTAGCCATCCATTTTTCATCAAATAAAAAAACAATTAAAAAACTTCACTTTCTACCTCTTTTTTAAAATTAAAATATCTTGCAAACGGTAAATCATCGCGACGAGAATTAAATTATTTTTCTATAGAGGGGCACTTTTATATACTATCGACGAACTTTTTTTCGATTTTTTTTTCAGTCACGTCTGAAAAAATCACATGTGATTTGTAGCACAATCACATATGATTTGTGATACAAATCACATGTGATTTTTTCAGACGTAACTAAAAAAAATCGATTTCATATACTTTTGACGACTTTTTAGTGTTAAAATTTTCGCCAAAAAGAATTACACGTATGTAAAATCACTTGTGATTTGTTGTTTTTAAAAATCACGTGCTATTTCATAAATCGCATGTGATTTCACAAATTCACTTATGATTTTTAAAGTAATAAATCACGTGTGATTTCATAAATCGCATGTGAATTTTCAGATTTACGTGTGATTTTTAATTTAAGAAATCACATGTGATTTTTCGAAAACACTGTATTTTTCTGGACGGAAATTTTAAAAAAAAGTTCGTTGAAAGTATATAAAAGTGTCTGTCTATAGAAATATAATTTAATTCTCTTCACGATGGTATAATTAAATTTACATCAAACGAAAAAAATACACCATCGCGACAAGTATTTTTTTATCTTTCTATAGGGGCCACTTCTATATACTTTTGACGAACTTTTTTTCTGAATTTTTTTTTTCAGTCACGTCTAAAAAAATCACATGTGATTTGTATCAAAATCACATGTGAAAAAATCACATGTGATTTTTTCAGACGCGACTGAAAAAAATAATCGAAAAAAAAGTTCGTCGAAAGTATATAGAAGTGCCCCTCTATAGAAAGATGATTTAATTCTCGTCGCGATGGTATGTTTCGTTTTGCGTAACGATTAACGGTTTGTGAGATATTTAATTTAAAAAAAAATAGAATGAAAGTGGGTTTATTAATTAAATTAAAATGAGAATTAATCTATAGTTGAGATGACGTGAATTATTTTTTAATTAGATAATGTTTTATATAAAACTTTCTCTTGCGTAATAATATTATATAAATACACTAGAAGATGTTAAGGGAGCTTATACAAATTATATTGAATTGACTTGGCTTAATTTGGTTAATACTGTGTAATTCACAAAGATTGTCTAGCTAGCACTTACTTATATTAGTTCATAGGTCCATAGAAGCTTGCAATTTCCTAAACAACGAGTTTTTTTACCCCGCGCTTCGTGGCGGAGTGTTTGTTACAATAGTATTGCATACAGCGCAAAATACAGAGTTACAAAAAATCGAGTCTTTTTTTTAGTTTTGTGAAAGTGATTCCCATGATTATATAGACCTGAACAACTGTTGAAACATATATATTTTTTCCTTTGAACAGCATTATCCTTAGTATACAATTTTTCTACATTCTTACTTGACGTGCTCTTAACCTTGTGATTGAATTATCACCCTTTTCACCAACTCTACTACTCCATTTGTTCTCTCCATAAACCCATTTGGCACGTTGAAAAACGCAGCAGCAACATAGTCACTCTGCTTTCGTACCACCATGATGAACCGCTGCTGAGTCAATTCTAAACCCCAAGGCAACTCAGTGATAACTGTAGTTAGTATTGTACCTGCGAAATACAAAGGTAAATGCTAATTAGTGTTCTCATATTCTATCTAAAGGTGAAGGACGCATAAAAAAACTATATCTGCGACGTGTTCTGATTTCTCGAAAAACCCTTCTATTACAGGTAAAGACGTGCAGTCATCGAAAACGCAAAAGATAGCTTCTCTACTGAATCTCTGTTGTTAAGGGGATTTTCGGAATTTGCTTTTTTTTAGCTTATGGTCTTCTAACGTTGTTTCAAATACACACTTTCAATGACGCTTGTAGAGAAGTGCTAATTTATGCCCGCGTTAAGTTCTTTACGAATGTGTTGGACTTGTGATAAGATTACATGGCATGAATATCCCCTATAGCAAATGCCCCAAGTATTACAAATGTACCGTTATATGAAACTTAGGCAGAACTTATTTTGAACACGGAGTAAAAACATCTCGCCTGAACCATTTTGACGCAAATCTATTTTCAGACCAATTTACTTATGAAAGGGTTATGTCGAGTTATGTTTCATCTATTAAATGGGTAAAAGTGAAGTTTCCTCCAGATGTTATGTTCACCATTCAAAACATGTCTAGCCCATGTGAGCATTAACCCGTAATATATAACCAAGTTGATTTTCCTAATATAAGCAATATATAAATGAATTAAGCAATCACGTGGCAAAATGTATCATATTTGACCAAACGTTGCTAGTCCTAGCAGCACAATCACTACACGTCTACACGTGGTAACACTGTCCAATTTTCAACAACATTTAGGGCATATTATTTGCTACCTCATAAGGCCATCATGATTTCGAGCTCTATAGACTTTATGCCATTATACTTGATGCCTAAGTTGTGGCCTCTTAGTTGTGAGGATATGTGCATCAAATAAAAAACTACCTGCACACCAAACGTATTGTGTAACTATAGATCTTTATATACAACATAAATAAAAAATAATAAATAGACTTTAAATCAAATAGAATATATATACCTTAAATAAAAAAATATAAAAAAAATGTAAAAAATAAAAACTACCTTGTAGAACTTGAAAAGAGAAGCAAGCTCCCACCGTTGCCGGAGAATATTCCGGTGAGTTTCAATCTCCGACGACACAACCAAACTGAGCCAGATTTCCTATCCCAGATATTATCACCCATAAGCATCTCCAAAGCGGAATACTAAACTCCCGTCATGATTTACTGCCGAAAGAAAATCCAAATCATAACAACAATTTACAAAACCAAAAACCCGAAATTTCAGAATCCACAAAATTAAACACAATTAAACCTAAACCCATCAAATTTTAACTTAACTTAATTAATAGTACGGCGAAGAGTTATTTGGTAGTTTTTGAATTATCAATAACTAATTTTTTAATTTGTATGTAAACGCCAAGTAAGCAATTAGCTCCTAGAATGATCAAAGTCAGCTTTTGAGGAATTTAATAGAGGTTTCAGATTTAGTATGTCATTGATCGAGTAGGAATTAGTTAGACGAAGACAAAAGATTAACGATGTACGATTTCTTCACTGGTCGTTTGTCTACTAAAAATATTCTCGTTCAAATAAAACATACTAAAAGGGAAACCCTTAGTCAGTTCCTCACAAGATGACGTGGATATATTATCCGATTGCTTATTTGGCGTCCAAGTTAGCATAATTTTGATAATTAGCCGAAGGTGTTTCAGGTTGCTATCTGACCCAATTAATCCTTTAATGGAAACTGCTTGTTCTTGAATGACTATTCAGAAAGCATAAACCTTTTCATCTATTTGTATATATTATCCGTTTTATCTATCTTTCTAGTGCTAAATATACTTCTTTAACCATTATTGCAGCTAAACAGTCCTGATCTTTTCGACATGTATTCTGCTGGAATTGTACTAATGCAAATGGCTATACCATCCTTAAGATCTGCTGCAGCGTTAAAGAACTTTAATCTTGAACTAAAAACAGTGAATTACGACTTAAAAAGATGGCGGGAGAAAACTCGAACTAGACCCGATATAAGTGTTCTTGATCTGGATTCAGGTAGAGGATGGGACTTGGCCACAAAACTTATTTCAGAACGAGGGTCTTTGCGTAGAGGTCGTTTATCAGCTGCAGATGCTTTGAGGCATCCGTATTTCTTGTTGGGTGGTGATCAAGCTGCTTCTGTTCTTTCAAAACTGAGCTTTTCTAAGTAGAAAGTCAAGATGGGTCAGTTAGTCAGGGATTTGACTAAAAAAGTCAAACAAAGAAGTCATATTCTTTGCCTGTGTAAAGCTTTTGTATCATTTTTATCAAATGTAACATTACTTAATCCTGAATGAATCTATCGTAAATAATTTATTACATGGAAATATTTTTTGCGGAAATATGAACTAGGACCCTGCTGGCCTGCTTTTCAAAAGAAAACCAGTCTTGATGGGGGCAACTGACCTCCCAGAACCACACTAAAGAAAATCATAACATTACAATTAAGTATCAAATGGGTCAATTCGCGTTGTGGTTTGTCTTCATTATATCAACGCATTACTTGTATTTAAAAAGTCAATATAAAAACAGTCAAAAGATGGGCAGGATTGTCAATTTGTCATTAGAGGTCAACGTGTCGTGAGCCGTTGACATGTCATAATAGTGACATGTTTGCAACCTGTACTCATTTTGACCCATTATCTAACCTGCATGATCCGTCCACCCTCAAAATTAAAGTAAATACCTGTTCACACCTTAAGAGAAAGAGACGATTCTCTCTTGAAAATATTGTATCTGGACATCTACAACCATTGCATTATGACATATCCGTCTGCGATCAAAATCATTAACTTTAGAACAATATAAGTAATATCATAGTGTATCTTGTGTAAGAACCGCCAAGAAAGAGCAAAACTTACTAATGTATCTTCTTAGGATTCCTTCAAAATTCTTAGAAGCGAATCGACCCTTGACCACCAATCTTTGCTGACCATCAAGGGAACCGTTTGTTCCCATTCCAGCCAGTAGGAATGTCAACACATGATCTGGTTGCCTATGCATGCTGGTGAATGGAAAGACTTATAAACCACTATCGGGTAAATCCGG
Organism: Tanacetum coccineum; assembly: GCA_026074375.1. Lineage (NCBI taxonomy): Eukaryota > Viridiplantae > Streptophyta > Magnoliopsida > Asterales > Asteraceae > Tanacetum > Tanacetum coccineum. The sequence continues at coordinate 5,008 of BQNB010084385.1, read as the reverse complement.
GCTGTAATTGTTTGATGTGGCCATATGGGAAGGCGGGTATATCGTATGAATGAGTATTTAAAACATATAAACCTATGTTTTGCGAATTCTACCAAACGTTTATTTTTCCATATCTTAGACAAAGACAAAATCTATATTTTAGATATGTATTTTACAATAACCTATATTTATAGTTTTTATGTGATTGCATAATCAAGTATTGCTGCACACTCTTTACAATGACACACAAGATTTATCGTGACTTACGATATGTTTCAGTATTGTGATTTGTGACGGAAAATAAACTGTCACCACGCATAGCTCAAACCGGGGCTACTTCTAATAAATAAGTGCTTCTTACTGTTTGAAAACAAGCCATTTCTCTTACATTGCATATTGAAATATGTAAAAAAGCTAGCAACACTCTTTGAATCAGTTCTAGGTAACTTCTTACTTTAAAAAGAATACCTGAAAGAATTATTCTCAAAAGAAAAAAGAATGAAAGTGTGTTGCTTACAGAAGACATTGCTTGCCATCCTCATACAAGAATATTGAAATAAAAAATGCACATCTCGTTGTTATTAAAGAAACAAAGTGATACTTTACTTAGGAATGAGATTTGTAATCGAATGCTAAGTTGTTTTCGTGTAACTTAAGTACTTAACATATTCTTGGTTATTTCTTATAATAAATAGTCCCATTTATTTCCCATCTTTATTGGCCAAACCTGACACTACAAAAAAAAAAAAATCTAATCTATTTCTGTTCGAAGAAAGCTTTTTTAACCGCTATAAAACTGGTATGTTTCTTTCACTTTCCATCTTTAAGAGTTGGTTTATATGCTTTAACATTGAATGATCAACAAGTTCGGTGCTTATTTAGAAATAAATATATATGCTCTTTTCATGAATTAATTGATGTGTCCAAAATGAAACGGAAACTGTCCAAAATGAGCAAAGTTACTTACTCGACACCATCTTTAGCTCTTTACGTCTTTAGACTCAAATCATATGACTATAAGCGACACATAAATCCCCAAACTCATATTTGCATAAATCTAGTAGTGATTATCATAATGTGTATTAAGCACTAGTTACTAGGGCCAGTCAAACTCGAAACTCGACTCGAGATCGACCAAGTATACATTTTCATGCTCCAGCTATAGCTCATGGATGTAATCGATACTCTCATGCTTGGCTCGCCTCGACTCGATTATCAATTTTGAAATGTTAGTAACGATATTAATAGAGGTTAAACAATACTCGAATCGATATTTTACTTCTTTACGTCTTAACATTGTGTCATGTGACTATAACCGAAACATAAATCACTAAACTAACATGTACATATATTCAATAGTGATTATTATAATGTTTATAGGATACAACTGTTGATTAGAGCAAAAGGTGTAGTGAAGAGGCTTTGCCTCTTCATTTGGGCCTCACTGCTGTCACCTCAGCGTCACCTCATTTTAACACAACACAAAAAAACACGCATTCAGACATTTCTTCTCCTCTTCATTTGGGCCCCACCCACTCACAATTTTATTTTATTTTCCATTTTTCACACAAATTAAAATTCATTTCATAAAATAAAAATTACAAATACGGAAAATAAAAATACAATACGAAAATAAAAAAAAACAATACGAAAATAAAAAAACAATACGAAAATAAAAATAAACTGCGGAAATAAAAATACAATACGAAAATTAAAATACAATGCGAAAATTATAACTGATATTTCGCCATTATTTGTGCTTGTTTGTTTTTGATTATTGTCTTCTTTGGTTCAGGCAAAGAGTCGGCATCAATCGTGAGAATCTGCAACTCGTTTAGCTCCGTTGCCGACTGTTCTTTAATTTTCTTTGCCTCGTACGCCGATTTACCGGCTTGGATCTTCTGGCGTAACTCCTCGTTTAAAACGTCCTTCATAGACCGCGAACCACTACCCGCGCTGCTCTCAGTTGTTTTGACTTGGTTCATTCTTGTCGGGTCTCGTTTTACACCGCTGTGGTCAGATGGCGAAGCATCTGGAGTCCGAATATTTCCGTGTGAATCCTCCGAGTCCAAAGTGATACGCTGCGTCCAATTTTGCGGTATTTTTTGAGCACCCCTTCCCACCCGTGTTTAGTAGCAAATTTTTTCCCCTTATTACAAGTAGAATATTCGGCCTTCGCAGCTTCCAAAAACATCACGTCCATTTTTAACCGCTTTTACGGAGTTCTTCTTTGTAAATAGCGTCGAAACTTTTACAATCGGGTTGCATCGATTCCATTTTCCCCTGTTATCATATTCTTGGTACGAAATACGCCATTGGTACTTTGTTGTAAACCGTCCATGAATCTGCCCCAAAAGCATTTCTTCGTTTCGGTCAATTCCCCCGATATCACTGTTCTCGGAAACTACCGACCCAAACTCGCACAATACTTCTCCTCGTACCTGTCCAACGATTGGAAGGTTGAGTCGGAGCTGTCAGTCGTCATCAAATCTTCTTCGGTTTCGATGTTGTCGTCGTCCACGGACAAATCAACCGCGGGGAAGGATGGTTTTTTTGCCATTCGTTTTCCTTTTCGACGGGTTTCTTTTTGTAGTGGTTGTGGTTGTGGTACCTTGAATTGTGTTTCGGGGACATTTTGGGTTTGGAAATTTTGAAATTGTGTGTTGAGTTGCGCTTGTTGAAACGCTTGTTGTTGTTGAAAGAAGATTTGTTCGGGTTTCATTTGGGGAAAGTATTGTGGAGCAAAAGGGAATTGGCCGGCGAATTGGCCGGATGGGAATTGGGAGGAGCTTCCGATACAGGTTAGAAGATTTGCGTTCGTCGGGGTTCGAGGATGACGATTTGAATTCGAGTTAGTTGTGCAAGGAAGCTGCGGTGAAGTTTGAGTTTAGAAAAACCCGTCATTTAGGATTCGAGACATTTTTTTTATTGTAGGTAGAAAGAATTGAAGATTGAATGTATTTGTGTGTGTTTAAAATGATAAAAGTGTAAGATATATATAGATTTTAAAAATTAATTTTAATAATATTTTTTTTAATGTAACCGTTGGCCAATGGTTTGAATTTGAGGGGGGCCCACTTTTTCAAACGTTATGCTTGTTTCGTTTTGTGGCGAATTGGCCGACGAAGAGGAGGGGAGGGGGTGGTGGCGAGGTCCGGCGAGGGGCCAGCTCACCCTCGGCGAACCCCTTTCGCCGTTACACCGTTCCCTCTTAGTAGGTTACGACTATAATTTGTTGCACTTTTTGCATATCTTTTATGTAATAAGAGAAAACTATTTTGTGGTAATTAATTCTTTTATTACTAATAGAGCTCAATTTTACAAATTGGCTAACAAAAGTTGATATTGAATTGATTTCGTCAAACTTCGATAAATTCGGAGGTGAAATTTGGTGGAGGAAAAAGTGAATATACGCATGATCGTGTGAGCTCATTTCTTTATTTTGGACATAAGTGTAAAATAAATGTTATATTTGGATTGGTTAACAAAAATTACAATTAAAACCTTAAACTTTTACAAAAAAGGCTACTCTCTAATCTATATTTATGAAATTATATGTAAAATTCTCCATTTTCATAAATTTTTGAAAAATTATATATTTAAAAAAAATACTCTATACATTTTAAACTTTAGAAAAACAACTATTATTATTATTATTATTATTATTATTATTATTGATCGTAATACTAAAAACTCTTTAAACACACGCCTTATAAATATCAAGCTGAAATACGTGTTATTATAACGTATATACACACTTATATTCACTAAACTTGAATTATGTTAAAATATGAAACTAAATTAGTCAAACAAAAACATTGAAAAACAATTTGATCATACCTTCAAACCTGAACAAATATAGTTGAATTATTAGTGAATACATTTCACAACACTCGAATCTATATGTGTTCATTGTATGTGTTTGTTTGAGTTTTTCGTAGCTTTTCCCACAATACTATATTGACGTCATCATTCTCGCATGTACAAAGACTCTCACACTCTCTTACCCGTCAAACACTCCTTCCAAAAGTATAAAATTTTGACGAGTCAAGTTTGTATTGATTCAAATTGAGGTTAGAGTTGTATAAAATTTGAAACAAAATAAAATAAACCCACTAAAAATGTAAAATCTTAAAATTTATAAAAATATATCAAAATAAATATTAATTATTAAGCACAAAATTTTAAAAAAAGGAATGAAATTAGATCATAAAAAATTAATAGATAAAAGATATTTAATTGAAAATAAAATTAATTTTTAAAAAAATAACATAAGTAGTAAATATTGCATTTCCTTATCTTAATTTGTAGTGTAATCCACATTATAAATGCTTTATATAATAGTATAGATTAGTGGCATTTATTGTGCGAACCTAATTCGCGCTTAATGGCGTGTGCATATATACAAGTTAAAAAGTTAAAATACGGCTAAAATAAAACTAATTATCAACCAATTAACACGTGTGTACGAAAATGTCAAACTTTAACAACAAATTTATATGTAAATCTTACACCTTTATCATATAAATCAAACAGATTTAAAAGAGATTAGTATCGGACTTAACTGATGATTTGTTTTAATACGGATTTTTCACTAGCGTAGTTGCAATGGAGTCGCTCCAGCACTTTAGTCATGACCATCTGCTAAGCCTTATCCATCTACAAACGAACAAAACCAACGTAAACTCTGATGATGAGGAAGATGAGGAGGTGGAGAAAGCTGACGACGATTTTGTGGTGGAAGATCAGCATGTTGGCCAATGCAACATGTGTGAAGAAGAGATCTACCTGTTTCATTTGTATTACTACAAATGCAACGATTGTGACTACACGTTGCACAAATTTTGTGCAGAACTTCCCACAACCGAAAAAAACCACCCATTACATCCGGGACATGATCTTACCTTGTCCCAAGGATTTCAGTATCATGATTCTGATATTCAGACTCCTATTAATTTTGAGTGGGCATGTTTTATCTGCAATCGTAAACATAAAATGTTTTATAATTATCATTGTTCCATCTGCAAAT
>BQNB010084384.1:4515-22598 GCA_026074375.1 Tanacetum coccineum | reverse complement strand
CTTGAAACAAGATCAAGAGATGTTAGTGATTAAGATATTTAGTAAGAGAAAGAAGGTTTTTAAAGAGAGAAAGAAGTGTGAAAAAATTCGTGCAAAGAGGTCTGATTTTCTGCAAGGAATAGAGAAGTATTTATAGGCAGGAAAATCCAACGGTCACTAGCGGCGGTACCAAATATATAAGGGGGCCGCCAAGCCTATAAGGGGGCCGCCAGGTAGACCACGCTCTCTTTTTTATCTTTTTGTGGGGATGGTTGTATCTGGTATAGAAGCTTCCGTATTGGGAGGAAAATCTAAATTTCAAATTTTAAGTTTGTAATAAAACTTTTCTTTTAATTAGAAAATATTTCGTATAATTTATTTTGTGAAATTCTTTTGTAAAAATGTAATGGATAAGAGAAAAAAACTTTCTTGATCACTAATCATGCTTAATGATTTGTTTGTTCATACCTTAAGTGATTACTAATTTTAGAGGTAGAATTTTACGATTAATAATTTGTAAACATTTAATTTTATCATAAACGTTTTTACATTTTGTTATTATCAAAACGTTGAGAGGTCGAAAAATATAAATAACGTTTTTAGACATTATTTGTATTAACAATCTCCCCATTTTTGATGATGACAAAATATAAACTCATTTTGTATAAAATTAATAGTTACACATTATTAATGAGTTTTGTTCTATTTCTCCCCCTTTTTGTCGAATTTAAAAAGGATGATCGTTGAGTGGTTGTAGGAAGAAAGAAATTGACGATATCAAGACTCCCCCTTGATGTATGCTCCCCCTTGTTCGGGGCACCAAGGGATCGATCTTACAAAAATTGTTTGCTACAAAACAAAGTTAGAGATACAAGTGCAAGACAAATATTTTTTAAGCAACACATTATATTTAAGTCACCCAAAAGAGAGTTTCATTCAACAATTAAGAAACTCATATAATAGCAAATGCAACTAATACATTCATACAACATAAGATAAAACTAGAGCTAATACAAGATAATTTATCCATAAGACACACTACATACTTCATGAGATAAAGAGAGACAATACTACATAAGTCATAAATAATTCATGATTCATAGAGAATGAATTTTTGAGCAAAAAGGTTTAGGGTGACACATTTATGAAAACTTTTAAAGATATTTCAAGGTGGAGGTGGAAAGTGTGAGGTGATTACGGTAGTGAGAAGATACTCAAGATGAGCAAACATGATGTTCATCTTATCTCTTAAGGTTAAGAAAAGAGTTCGATTATGAAAGCAACATATGCAATTTGACCCATAGTAGTCATGGTAGTTGTAGTAAAGAGGGTGACCCATGATAGGTGGTTAAGGTTGTGGTGGAGATGGTGGTGATGGAGTGTCATGAATGTGATCAAGAGGAGTGATTGGTGACAAAGAGAGTGTGATATCCAAAGAAGGATGACTTTGAAGTGGTTGAGGGTTTAGAGGTCTAGGAGGAACATCCAAAATGTTGTCAAGTAAAGGGTTCAAAGGATGAGGAGAAGTTGGTTCATTTGAAGATGGTGGTGAAATTTGAAGTTTTGATTGAAAAGAAGAAGATGTGTTCCCTTGGCTTGATGAGGTTTGATTGGTGGATGTGGTTTTTGATGGTGCATTTGGAGGAGTTAGAGATGAAGAAGTTGTTTTAGGAGAAGGTGTGGTGGTGACATCTTCATCACTAGAGATGTTGATAAATAGTTGTCTAGGAGGGATTATGGTTAGTTTGATTTTCTTTGAAGGGTTAGAGGAAGAAGCTTTGGTGAAATTCATGGTAGAATTGTTTGAGGAAGATGAAGATGGTAAGAAGAATGAGAAGGATGGTTTATTTAATTAGAAAGCAAGTGATCAAAGTGGAAAAGCATGAGAATTAAGGAAACAAATTCCAAAAGTTGTTTAGCAAAATGCAGGAAGTTTAGCTGGGTCTAATAGAGAATAGTCAACTGCACAGAAAATCAGGTAGTCACAGTAAAATTTTTGTAACTTCTGATGGCGGTCCCATATATACATGGCGGTCCCAGATATATTAGAAGGCCGCCCCATGTTTATGGGGGCCGTTCTCTGAAGGCAGGAAAGTTTTCTAGTTTTCCTAATTTTCTGCAGATCCAGCAAAAAAAAATTATATTTCCCCTTTTTGCAATCAACTCTATTTCATCATAAATCATCTAATACTTAACAATTAAATTCATAACACTTATCATTCCAAATTCAATCAAAGAAACACATGTATGCATATTGACTAATAGATAAGCATGCATATCATCATAGAGGTAATTATAGTGTGTCAAGTACCATGAAAACAAATGTTTAGGATGATAAAATCGAAAGATCATCCAAGGCAAGTTATGTTGCCTGTACTACGTACTAAGTTATCACTAGATAATATAAGTTTAAGTACTGAAGCTTCATAAAGTAATAAGTAATATAATTAGTAATGTCACAAAACACATTTCCATATTCCTCACTTCTTTATATTTCTCTACAAGTTTTTGAGACCTTTCCTGATTGACCTTAATCCACCACGTTGCTCGTCTCAAATCTGAACTTGACGGTTGATGATTTCCGTTTGACGGGTGTAGAAGGGTTCTAAGTGAGGGTCAAAGTTAGGTGGGTTTTGAAAAACTTGGGGAACTTGATTGGTTAACGAATTGACATAACAAATGGGGGAAGGAGTACTTGCACGCGAGGTCCCTTTGCCATTTCCATCATCATCATTGTTAAGATAAGAAGAGGATGGTTGGTCAAAGGCGGAAGAAGAAGTGAAGTGACGACCTCTTCTCGTGCCACGATCCTTTCTAGGCTTTCACTCTTGTTGAGCGGCAAGAGGATTCATGACACGATCGTACAAGAAATAAGACTCATTATACAATTCACGATTTTCATTCATGATGACTTTAAACAAACGGTCCAATAACATACCATAGGGTAAGATCAACCGCTTTTGTTTAGTGACCCACTCTATTCGTTTTGCCATGAAACAGGAAAGGTTGAACTTTTTGGAATGTTTGACACAATAAATCATGTAACAAAGACACGCAGGAACATGATCCCGATTTCCCCCAGACAAAAGACATTTTCCTAAATAATCTCTTCCCACCCACTAAAAGGTTCACCAGGTTGGATCAATTTCACGAGTTAGAACTTGATATTCAAGAACATCAATTTCTTCCTCATGACGAATGCGACGCATTACTTGACCTTCTCTATCTATTCGAATAGACGAAATGATGTCATCAGGAGAAGGAGGGTTGGTTTGATATGGACCATCCGTAGGGACACCATATGCCAACTCGTCAAGTGACCATTTGTCAGTAAAGACGCAGGCACCCTCGCAAGGTATGTCAAGAATTTGAGCAAATTCTTCAAGAGAGTAAGAAAAGAATTGGTTTTGAATCACAAATTTTCGATGAGCAATTTCACCTTCATCGGAATAATTGATTTGATATTAACTATAAAACTCAAGAAATGAACCTACAGGAACATATACTTGGTTCACTAATTTCACGGTGAACACCAACTCGCCAAAAAGCTGAATAGAACCGAACATAATTAACGATCTGCAATGTTATCAAAAACCACCCGACCTTCATGAATGAAACGACTTTCAAGGTTTCTTAGTTTTTCTTTTATGGGTGTACGGTATTCATGTGATATTATTGGCATATAGGCTCTTGTATTTTTTGTGATCTTCAGATGACTTACGAGGCATGATTTCCTAAAACAAAAGTAGAATCACATTTTATTACCGTTTACTTGTAATTTGTTATGCACAAGTTTCTAGTGTTGTGCCTATCTATAACAAAATGTGGAGTAAGATTAACTCGACCTAAATTTAAATTCTAATAGTTAATCCAAAGCTCCTTAGTTTGATTTTACTATCCAAACCATGTCGAAAACTTACCATTCTGAATTAAGTATCTCGGTCCTCTGTACATGAGATCATTATGCATGTGTTTGAAAACGTTTTTAAGTTGTATTGACAATGCATAACCACAATTTTATTATGTTCCTAATGTGAGTAATTTTGAAAATAAAATTGGGTTTTGGTTCGAAATCAATTTTTCAACAAATTCACTAATGTATGCAAATCCTATGTCTACGGGAAGCTGTATTAGTTATACATTGTATCCTCAGAAGTCGTAATTGTAAAAATTTGAAAGGAAAAATAAAAAATCCCCATTTCAATTTTTGTGTTCATCATGAACACTACGACTCAAATTGAAGGAAAATGGATGACATAAGCACTTACAAATTGATGTCCTTTAAGATGTTTGATCTATTGTAGGTGTTGATTTTATCTTCAATTTGTGTTTTAATGGGTGATTTTAAGTTTTTAGGTGGTTTGAGTCGTGTTTGTCACTTGCAGATATGAAAGGGGGTGTTTGTTTTTGTGTTTTGAATTTTTTTAATTAAGTGTTCAAGTTTTGGAGTCTGCTGATGGCAGTCTCATAACGTCTGGCGGTCCTAAATATATTGGGGGGCCGCCCTCAGTGAAGGGTTTTGGACTCAGTTTTTGACAAAAAAATTACGAAGATGAGTGACATTTTAATTTGCATTTCTATTATTTTTGAATTTATTAAAAATGCTTTAAAGTATTACTTTGGATGAAAAAGTATTCCGTTGTCACGGACGCATCGAAATGAAACACAAACTAGAATTGAGACAGAAGAAGGGGAAACAGGCTAATATGATTTATGGAATGTGTTCCATCATTCCTAAACCAAGACGTAGATAGTTAAACGATTCACATTTAAGGGGTTCGTAAGATGTCCAGCGATTGTTGTCGAACGGACGACACTTTTTCGATGGGATATGTCCCTTTCATCGGATATTTTCACGAAATGAAAGAATAAGTGAGTGACGAATTTTCGATGTGTTTGGTGAGAGAATGTTGCACCGGGTTTTTGATAAGGTCAATCGCGCCTTTAATGTTTTTTTTTTTTTTTTTATCGCACATGATCGGGACCCGTCAAGTCGGAACGTCGTGAGTCGATATAAGATGCTTGGTTTCATCTAATAGTGCTTCTTGAGAATGCCTTTCCGGCGCTTACGTATTCGGCTTCGGTAGTAGATATAGCAAAAGCGGTTTGTTTCTTCGAGAACCAATATGTCAAACAACATCCCACGAACGTATAAATACCGCTAGTGCTCTTTCGATCCACATAATCTCCCACATGATCAGAGTCAGCATATACTATAGTTTCTATGCCGGTCCCCTTAGGATACCATAATCCTAAGTGCGTAGTGCCTTTAAGTGTATCAGAACATACGTTTATTCGCTTCAAGGTTTAAGAAGGTTTTGGGTAAGCTTTTGGAAGCCGGGCACAAAGGGCAGACACTAAACATGTTATCAGTGCTACTTGCATTAGGTATAATAAACGACCTATCATGCCTCGATACCTTGGTACTATCTACAGCCTCACATCTTTGTCTTTCGTGAGTTGGATCGGTAGGACATGGGGGTTATCATTAGTTCTAGAATTATGCTAAGCCAAATTTCTTAAGCATTTCTTTAATATATTTAGATTGATTAAAGAAAATACCATCTTCCATTTAATTTATTGTAGTCTAAGGAAGAAGTTTAAGTTCATCATCATGCTCATCTGGAACTCGTATAGCATTGTATTTTGGCAATTTCATCAACATGTCTTGGACCAAGTCGAACCGACTATGTGGCATTGACATAATATTTGAAAATGATGAGGTTTGAACTTCTCTTCTTAGTAAAAAAGTGTTATCTACCATTATCATTTTATATTCATGTTTGATAAGGAAAGCTTTTAATCTATCATTACCAGTTTGGGTACTGTGGAAAGAATATAAGCTTTTCTTTAGTTTATAAACATGAACTGGTTTTTCAAAGTCAATGAATCCTGAAGGTTATGCCACGTATACCTCCTCATTGATAAAACCATTTAGGAATGAATTTTTTACATCCATTTGGAATAGTATAAAGTCTAAAGCACAAGTATAAGCTAATAGTATCCTAATTAACTCAAGTCTGGCAACCGGGACATAAGTTTCATCATAATCGATGCCCTCTTGTTGATTATAGACTTGAGCAACTAACCTAGCCTTATTTCTAGAAACAATACCGTTCTCGTCTAACTTATTTCTAAACACCCACTTAGTTCCTATAATTGTTATATTCCTAGGTTGTGGAACTAACTCCCAAACGTCGTTAGCAATAAATTGATTTAATTCTTCTTGCATAGCGACTATCCAACTATCATCTGTTAAGGCTCACATTCACTTCTTTTGGTTCTTCTTTGATATAAACAAAAGAAGTTACTTTGGTTTTGGGCTTGTGATCTAAGGGTTCTTTGGTTAAGGTTTCCTATGACATTTTCAAATGGATGGTTCCTAGATTCCTTAATATTCAAGATTTCATCAATCTCTAAAGTTTCATCCACAATGTCACTTTCTAGGTTTTTCTTTTCGGTGACCTTAATTGCTTCTTCTTCATCTAAGTCATCATCCACCAAGGGAGATGTCTTAGAGGGTGGAGGAGTTTCATCGAATGTCACGTTAAGTGATTCTTTGACTTTCCTAGTTTATTTGTTTAGGATGATGCAGGCTTTACAATTTTGGGAATAACCTAAAAAGATACCTTCGTATGACTTTGGGTCAAACTTTATAAGGTAATCTTTAGGTGTTTTGAAATGAAGCATTGTCTTCCAAACACTATAAACTAATTACTGTAGGTTTCCTATCTTAAGCGTTTGTAGGGTGTTTTTCCTATAGCTCGGACTTTCATTAGATTTAAGTTGAGAATATAAGTTGAAGTTGTCTACTGTGTTACCCAAAAATTTTGTAGTGCGTATCGATTGCTCATTCTACAGTAGTCCTACTCTTTTCTTGAAGTGTCCTATTTTTCCTTTCAACCACGCATTGATTGAGGAGTGCGTGGAGCCGAGAAGTTATGTGTAATACCATTGGCATTACAAAACTCTCTAAATTGCACCTCATTATCAAATTCCCTACTGTGGTCGGTTCTTATTGACACTATTGTACATCCTAATTGGTTTTGAATCCTTCTTACTAAAAAATATTTCGAAAAGCTCGAACGCTTCCGGTTTTGTCCATAAGGCTCTATTCAAGTATACCTAGAAGTAGTCATCTACTATGACTAAGGTGTAACGGTTTCCTCCGTAACTCCGTACGGCGGATGGACCAAAGAGATCCATATGAAGGAGTTCTAAGCATCTAGTCGTTAAGACTATATTCTTAGCCTTATGACTAGCATGTTGATGCTCACATAATTGGTTGATCAAACTATTGCTTAGGGTCAGTTTTACACTTAAATTAGTTACGTGCTACACATGAATGAGACGCATATTTGTGTGACCTAATCTCCTATGCCACAACGTGGAGTTTTCATCAATCGTTGCTAGACAAATTTTGTCTTTAGGCTCATTATAATTTCATCAATTATAAGCCTTTTTCTAATACCTCTACCATGTACCTTTGCCATCCTTAGAATTTTCACTTTCATGTTCGAGAAAGATACTCTACATTTATTATCACAGTATTTAACCTAAACTTAACACGGCTTAAATCTCTAAGTAATTCTACATGCTCTACATTATCTATTTTGAGAGAGTCATTTAAAATCATACCTTTGCCAATGATGTTTACGCGAAGATTATACCAAAAAAACATTACCTCCGTGTATGACTTGTAGCTTCGAGAAGAGGCTTTCGGTTTACCCGTTATTTAAGTTTATGTGTTTGGAGCTCCGTATCTTTATCCACTCATCGGGTTCAAGTAACTCCAAGGCATTCTATTTTGATAAGGAAAACACTTACACTCATTATGGTCCAATATCTCATGGGTCCAAAGTTGTTAGTGCTAAACATCCCTTGCATTTGATGCAATGGTTGAGATGTGGAAATGGAAGACACATTTCTCTGTTGGCAATGTAACTTTGTCGTGGGAAGTTGTTCCAAGTTACAGGAAAACCACGAGGTTGATTTTGTCGACCAATGTTTCTTTTTGGTTGCGGTGTTTTAGGACGATGATAATTATTTATGACTCTTCTGGGTGGTGGAGTTTTGATCTAAAATTTGGTTTTGAAAATCCATCTTCGGGGTTTAACAATGGCTTATAGAATTGCTTAACTTCATTATCACTAGCTACGGGAACTCTTACATTGTTTACTATTATGTGTTTTGGTCTAGGACCCAAAATAGATTTTAAAAAAGACACACTTTTCTCAGATCCAGGTGTGGTTCCTGGTGGCGGTCCCATATTTACTTTGGGGGCCGCCTGCACATTAAGAGGGCTGCCCATATTTATGGGACCTCCATCAGGGGACATCTTTTTCGGATCTTTCACAAATTTTATTTCCTTAGTTCTACTAGATGATGCTTCAAATGAATTAAACCCTAAACCTAACTTTTCACCGGAGGGTTTTTGATTATTTAACATTTCATTTAAGCAATGTGGCTCTTTTCAAACTTGGTTAGTTTAAGAGCTTCCTCTTTAAGTTTTTCATTTTCAATTTTAAGCATATGACATTTTACACATTCGAGATCAACATCCTTGTTTTTCTCGAGTGTAGACACTTTTTCTTTTAGAGTATTAATTTCCTTTTCTAAGCTATCTCTAGTGGCTTTTAGTCTTTTATTTTTAGTGATTATTGATGTGTCGTTGTGTGGTGTATATTTTATTGATTCAAGTTTTAAATTTATATTTTGCCAACTAAACCCAAAAACAATACTTTAACGGGCAGTGTACCCGATCGGTAGTAGTTTCTTGGTAAGTAGGGTGTCGAACACTTGAAGTGAGGTTAAATCTATCAATTTAATTAATATCTTGGTTATGTATTCTATGTTAATTCTATTCTATTCTAAACCTATGTTAAACCTATGTCAGTCTAAATCCTAATTTTAACGGGAAAAAGGGAGGTTTTCAGCCTGAGAGATTGGCACGGTTTGGTTGGTGACTACAATCAATTCAAGGCACTTTTACCCACGCAAGCTAATTAACAAAAGATAAAAGAGCGGTCGAACCTTATATAAGAAAACTGCATTAACCATTATTAATCCGATTAGAAAGTTGGTTTGTTTATTAAGTGCAATGATTTATTCTCTCGAGGTGGCATATCATTCTTAAGACTTAGGCGTTACATCATCCTAAGATCACAGACACATTAATTCTGTCACAATTAAAGCATAGCATAAGGTGATTCCTTATTTGCTGATGATAATTATCTTAGGGATTAAAGCACTGGTGATTTGTTAACCCTAAACTCGTAGAGACTTTACCCATCTGTAACACTTAATGGCAATTTATACACTAGAATCCAATTGTCCAACTATCCCAATGGATGGAATCAGAACGTTATTGTTGATTATCTAGATCACTGCTAGTACTACACGATCAATAAACCATTGGAAATATTTCCCAATTAACTAGTTAAGCCCGATGCGTATCCTAGACAAAGACTTAAAAGGACAATATTTGTGTAACTATAATTCTAGATGTATAAATCACTATATGGAGAGCTATCCTAGACTCTAGATCAACTTGGTCTACTTCACTAGATCCAGTTGAATGATAGGTCGCATACAAAAGCGCGTTAAACAGCTATAAATTGATAAACATAAACAAGCAGTCAATGTATAATCAAGAAATCGAGATTAAACCCCCCCCCCCTCCAAATACGCTCAAACTTTCAAATCTTCATAACAATGGCTAATACCCGTAGGTATTAGCCTTCAAACGTCATAATAAATACAAGAGCAATTATTTAGCTAAGGTAAACTAACCGTGTTAACGAATGATACCAAAAACGTGAAACGATTACTAAAGTATATGGAATTACACGTTCTCTCCTACAGAATTTAAAATGTTGCTTGACCTCTTCTACTCTTTTTCTCCTCTAAAAATCAACTTTTATGGTTTAGGTATCGAGAATATGATTTAGCACACTAAAAACTCATTTTTGAAATTTCTATTTATAAGGTCTGGAGTCGGTTTCGATACGGCGTATCCAAGTGTTGGATACGGCGTATTGGGGTTTCTTGGAGTAGGGACCACGCTTGATATCTTCCTGAATATTTAAATACTATATCTTGAATACGGCATATTGAGTTTCTCTGGATACGGCATATTGATTCTTTATTCCTTCTGGTGGTCTATTGGTGAAGTGCATGCACGGATATGCCGTATCTTCTTTGATGGATTACGGCGTCTTGGTCTTCAGAATGTAATCTTAAAATATCTTCATTTAGCTCCAGAAATGCGCGCACTTTGTGCTACTTTCAACAATTAACTCCATATATTACTACAATCTCAAATATAAACGATTAAATAAGTAACATTCTTTGTAATAAACTATACAAAATGGTTTATTAAACATGGGATAAATGATGCTATAAAATAGACGTTATTTGATGTCATAAAATATCCCCCACTTGATCATACTTTTCCTCAAGTAGCCTTTAGAGTTTATAAAATGTATCCCTAAGGATATTTCCGTTTTTAAAGCATTTATTCGATTATTACAAGTACTCAACAAACACTCACGAAAATTGAAAGGTGAAACCACTCAAATCACTCAACTAATCTTGTGGTAAAGGTAACTAATTCGCTACATTGCGTCGGTCTGACAAGTATTCTATCATAACTTGGCAAGGATACACATTTCCACCACTAAGCAAGGAATTAACAAGTTTATAAAGGTAAATATGAGTTTTGTATGGAAAGGCGTTACGGGAATTGACCCCATACCTCACTCCTCATTGTGTTTGGGGGGATCAATCTACAATCTTTCACCAGAAGTTACACCAATCCAACAAGGAGCTGTGAATGATGTTTGAGCACCCATACATGGCCGTATGACAGATAGGACATGTGTGTTCGATCACCATCCTATTCGAATTTACAATCACGGTATAAGATGAAGAATGATCTTGGGTAGGAAACTTCTAACTTTCACCAAAGAAGTCGTAAAAACAACGATGTTGCAGCTTAGACATGAGCATTGCTGATGGCCGTAACTGACGGAATAGGACAATGCAGACGCTCGAACAAGTCCTCATTCGCGTAAAACCAGCGGCTAATCATTAGGTGAGAGGATAGTAAATTGTTGTTAAATAAAAATCAAGAAAAAATAGATTTAGACTTAAGTTACAAGGTTGCTAGACACTTTTTTCACGTCTCTGCTCTTTCAATGCATTTAGACACAACTATTTACAACTTCTTGATCATTGATAAAAAACAACACCTAAGTTGCGTTCACGTAAGTACGGGATCAAACTTCTTCAATCATCCAAAAACTTTAACCTATTTACAAGGTAAGATTGGTGATGTTGGGGTGATGCTCTGAGCCGGGTTTGGGGGATTATTTCTTTCCACTTTGTACCATACTCTACATGTTGATTTTTTTCGACGTCATCAATGAATAATTCGGATCCTTCGTGTAATTCCTTCGGTCGTTGCGAACAACGATTATTGCATACTTTCTTTCTCTTTTTTTCAAACTACTACTTAAATGATTCGGTGTAGTTTCACATTTTCATGATATAATATTCTCCGGATAATTTATTCGATAGTTCATTGTTCTTCGGATTCACCAAATAATTGTGACGTGTAAAATCACCATGACTTTTGACTATAATATACATTCGTTTGGCAATGTGCAAATTTTAAAACGCACCAAAATAGAACAGACACAAGACTCGGGATAATACAAAACTTTAACACTTAGCATCTAGCAACTGTAAATTAAACTTAATCTAACAGGGTAGTTAAAGGTGTAAGGGTGTAACGAAACAAAATCAGTTGGTGTTAAGTTCTTAAAAGGGTATTGGCTCTCGGGTTTTTCTAGTGGTATTCACTCTAAAGATGAAGAGTGGAAAAGGGGTTAATACTCGGTGAGGTTAACTAAGGTTGTATTGTTTTGTAGTTAGTTATTAAAGCAACAATGTAAAAGGCGGATTTGGGTTGTAATCTTGATTACCATTTTAAACAAGTTACTCATTTAGATCCATAATACTCATTATTGTTGGTTCTCGAGTAATATACCGAGCAAGTTCTTAAAGTCTACAAATCACCGGCACATATATTTGTTGATGATGAAATTTGGGTAAACATTTAGAAACGGAAAGGTTAAATCCTCACAATATCTAACAAGGGTTATTGTGTGCGGGTTATGTAACATGTAATTTCACAAAAGTATGCTTGAATTTTTTTAAATTTTGAGCATATTTAAAATTTAAGCATTTTAATGTGAAAAATAGGACAAGTAAACATTCTAATTCCATCCCCCCACTTGAATTATACAACGTCCTCGTTGTATAGATAAAACATTAAATAGAGGAATTTAAAAAGAATTAGAATGAGAAACTCCCCTGATAATTGCTTGGTAGATTCTCCAAGTTACGTTTATGAGTGAGATTGTGTGCTGGAAAATCGTCTGAATCCTAGCACGCACAGCACACACAGAGAATTCCAAAAAATATGCATTCTACCAACTTCGTCGATATTTCTTTCACGAGGTCCTGTATTAAACATAGGAAAAACATGTGCAATCCTATCTTGGTACCTACGGTTAATTTAAACTAAACTAAACAAAATATGGGTCAGTCTGGTGGATACGGCGTATCAGGCTAGTGAATACGCCGTATTCCAGAGCTGACAATAATGTTTTTAAAGTGCAATAAAAAATATAGACTGATAACGTCCAGACAATCAATACGCCGTATGGTATAGAGCGGATACGCCGTATTGATGTCTGGGAAGACAGACTCAATAAAATTAAATAACAATCCGGGTTGTCTCCCGGGAAGCACTTTTGTTTATAGTAAAGTCTTTAAGTTAGACTTGTCTTCAGCTTCTCTTCACTATTCCATCTCATGCACGCTAATGTGCCCGCGTGTGAGTCATTCTTCCATCTTCGCATTTCGAATGTAATCGGGTCATAGATTC
Source organism: Tanacetum coccineum (assembly GCA_026074375.1). NCBI lineage: Eukaryota > Viridiplantae > Streptophyta > Magnoliopsida > Asterales > Asteraceae > Tanacetum > Tanacetum coccineum. Next base: position 9,664 of record BQNB010084384.1, on the reverse strand, counting down.
AAAACTCCTTTGTAGAACCCCTTAAGCTTTTAGTATGCATGTGAGATTTCGTTCTTCTCATCTTTCTCACTTACCTTCAGTAATGGTGGGATTTTGTTGCATTGCTCATTAGTGTGGCGTTTAAACCTCGGATGTGATCGCACCATTTGGTAAGTCACTTCATCATTACCATGTAAATGGTAATCATTCCATCAAACTGTCTTGCTTTAATTCCAACTTATCTTAAGAATGGTTCACCAACAATAACATCGCCCATTCCTTCATCACGATAATCATCCATATCTTCCAAAACTGCAAAGTCAGTCACAACAGAAAAGGTTCTAACAAAAATAGGCACATTCATTAAGGCTCCTACAACATTATTCCCTTTGTACACCATCTTATCTTTCATTATAGAGTTATGAAACTTTTTGGACATCACATTGAAGTACAATAACGAGAAGAAGTTGATGTGTGTAAATTCAAATCCTATCATGCATGCAAAATTTAATTTGTGAGCACAATCTAAATGGATCTTCTTATAATCGTCCCAATAACTAGGGTAATCATCAATTCCAGTATCAAGATCTTTATCCCTAGTTCTAAATTCCTCAATTACCTCACCTCCCTCAATGGTGGGCATTAAATCATCACCTTGATTTCTCCTAAGCTCAAATGGTTCATTTAGATCATTTAGTTTGATGTAATCTTCCAAGAAAGGGTCTAATGATCTATTTAACACCAAAGTCTCTCCCATTAGCCTAACTTCTAAATCAAGTTCCATTCTTTCTCTTAAACTTAGCATGTAGACCCTCTTAATTAAACTACGAGCAGATTTAACACTTTTGAAAATAATCTTTTCTTCCCCAACTCTTAAAGTAATCTTTCTCTTGTAAACATCAATTTTAGCACGGGTGGTAGACAAAAATGGTCTTCTAAGGATCAAGGGCACTTTGATATCCTCGGGCATATCTAAAATTATAAAGTCTACTGGGAAAGTAAATTTACCAATTCCTACTAGTACGTTTTCAGCTATTCCTTTTGGATATTTCACAGCCCTGTCTACTAGTTCCACTGTCAACCTAGTGTGAGATAATTCGCCTAATCCTAAGTTAAGGTAGGTCAATAGAGGCATTACACTAACGCTAGCTCCTAAGTCAACAAGGGCATTGTCAAAACAAACATTATTAATATAGCTAGGTAAAGTGAAACTCCCTAGGTCTTTCTCCTTTCGAGGTATGGTGTCATTGATATGTGAAGCTCCATAAGCTTCCGCAAATTTTGGTCCATAGTTCCCTTCTTCTTCTTCTTCACAGTAATGATTATCCAAACGACTTGGAAAAGAAATCGTCGTTTGTCTTGACTTGTACAACAGTGTACTGTTCTGTTCAGTGGATACGGCGTATTAGGATGATCCAATATGACGTATCGAGTGTGAATCAGCTTCAATAGTAGTAGAGATTGACTTGACTTGATCTCTCGGGTTTGTTTCAGTCGAGCTAGGTAGGCTTCCAAATCCTCTTTCTTGTAGTACCTTGCTTATTTGCCCGATTTGTATTTCTAATGTTTTAATTGATGCTCCTTGGATCCTTATGGCAGCATCTGTTGAAGCTTAGATTTCTTTGATCAAGTTAGAGTTTTCCTCATGTCTTTTTGCCGATTCTCCCATAAATTTGCTCAAGGTATCTTCCATCGATTGCCTTCGTTCTTGGTATGAAGGATTTGCGTTGTTCCTTTGATAAAATCCTAGAGATGTTGCTTTATATCCCCCACCTTGAAAAGGTCCACCAAATTGCGTGTAGTAAGCTTCTTCTAAGGTTTTCCCTTCTTCTTTTAGTGGGTAATTTGGTGTAATAAGGTCCATTGCATTGTTCACATCCTACTTGAGTTGCATAAACTTTTTCATTCACATTCTTGATCTCTCTTTCTAGATTGTTCAGTTGTGCTTGTATAGCAGCCAGTCCGTCAGAAGTCTCAGTACTTCTTCCTTTAGATGTTCTATTATGCCATTTTTGAGAGTATTCTGCCATCTTTTGGATGGCCTTTTTAGCATCTGCAGCTGTCTTAGTTGGAATGGCACCTCTTGAGTCAAGAATCTGTCGTGTTGGAACATCCAACCCATTATAGAACAAAATTACCTCGCATCTAGTTCAAAATAGGATGTTTGGGACACTTCATTAAAGAGTTCTTTGAAGCGCTCCCATGCTTGATAAATGGTTTCATTAGGTTCTTGCAATTCGACCAGGTGGGCAATATTTGTTCAAAAACTTAGTTTTAAGATCTTCCCAAGTTTTGATCGAACCAGTTGGTTCATTTCTTAGCCAACGAATTGCGGCTCTAGTTAAGAATATAGGGAAGACTCAGAGCATTAGTTGGTCCACAGTGATGTTGGAAACATGGAATAAGTCGACAATTTCAAGAACTTTCTCAATGTGTTCATTCGTATCCTCATTATTCGAACCGATAAACGTTTTTTCTCAAAGCTCCTTAAGAAATTGGCCTTTTAGTTCAAAACTATCTTTTTCCTCAATCTTAGGCCTAGCAACTCATGATTCATAGTCCGTTCCGGTCTTGCTCATATATTGCTCCATGGTTTCCGCCATTGCTTCCGCTTCTTCTTCCTTCGAGTATTCTTGGTCAGAAAATAAATTGAAATCAGGCGATCTCAATTCGTCAAGACTTAGTGACTTGAAGTATCTCCTAGATGATTGAAATTCTCGTTCAGGTTCTTTGTAAGGTGTGAATAGTTCGTTTGTATAACTCCTTGTCATGCACAACCTGTAACAAGGGATAAACAATCAGTAGGATTTGCTCTGAAAAAAGATAGAAAAATTTTGGCACAAAAATCAATAGGAATCAGTTTCTGTTTCAGATGATCGATACGTCGTATCCAATATAAGTGGATACGTCATATTAATCAGTTGAATGAATACGTTGTATTGGACAGAGAGTTGGATACGCCGTATCCGATGGAAGTGGATATGTCGTATTCAGCTATCGACCAGAACAGTGTATTTAGAAAAACAATTAAATACACAAACAATTAAACACAAATATATACAAGCAAATAATTAAAGACAAATATACAAATATTATAGAATATACAAGAATATACACTAATCTAAATTACACTAAGCCTAGGGTTAGATCTAATCTAATGTTAAAAACCAAAATATCAAATAAAAATCAAGATTAATTTTCACTCCCCGGCAACGGCGCCAAAAACTTAATGGATCGTTGTGTGGTGTATATTTTTATGATTCAGATTTTAAATTTATATTTTGCCGACTAAACCAAAAACAACACTTTAACGGGCAGTGTACCCGATCGGTAGTAGTTTCGTGGTAAGTAGGGTGTCAAACACTTGAAGCGAGGTTAAATCTATCAATTTAATTAATATCTTGGTTATCTAATCTATGTTAATTCTACTCTATTCTAAACCTATGTCAGTCCTAATCCTAATTCTAACGGGAAAATGGAGGTTTTCAGCCTGAGAGACTAGCATGGTTTGGTTGGTGACTACAATTAATTCAAGGCACTTTAACCCACGCGAGCTAATAAACAAAATATAAAAGAGTGGTTGAGCCTTATATAATGTTGATCCCAACTCAAGATCTATTCTTTAGCTTGTAAAGATTATGTTACTTTGGATAAATCTAAAACAACAATGGTAGAAACTTTGTGAATACTAAAGAGTATGCGGAATCTACACTTTAATACTTAGAAGAAATATCAATGAAATAGTAAACTTGAATGAACAATGATATAATCAAAAAGCTTTAATATTAAATAATACGAGTACACTGTCTAGTACTAGGGTTTACAACCTTGAAGCTATGCATGCAACTCTAGGAATATATGTGTATGATAACAATAACCTAGGATCTCCTTTTATACACCAAGGAGACCTTTATAAGATAACTACAAATATTTGAAAATATTTAAGATCTTCTATAATTCTAATCATATACATATCTTTATAACTTTATAAGATATATACTTTGAATAAGTCCATACATATCTCTTCACACGTCTTTATCTTCATGCAGTCATTATCTTCTTCTAGCAGTCTTAAGTCTTTAGCAGTATTAAGTTAGTACTGACAGTACTAACTTTTACACTAGCAGTACTAATCAGTTAGTAGTGGTAGTTATAATCTAAGCAGTACAAATTTTTACTCTTGGCAGTACTAAGTGTAAAGACTTTTAATTCTCAACAATCCTCCCCTAAACTTGTGATTTACCTCCAAATCATCAAGTTTCTTTGAATTAAAACTTTAGGCTCTAAGATGATTCTTTCAAACACTTTAGTGCCTTGGTCTGTTTGCTAGAATGAAGATTTTCCTTAAAAGCTCATCTGCCATCTCTGAATGTTGATCCACTTAAAGTTTGTTAACCAACATCAACATTGAAAGTCCTTTTGTCATTGGATAATCTTTCTCAACTAGCATGAAAATATCCAATCCTGTCTCTATAGACACATAATGAACACCACATGTATCATATAACCTCCATGTTAATGGATCATGCATATATCTTTGAAGTTCCAAAAGGTCATCGGTATCAGGTTCAAACAACCTCTTCAATTCAACCCATTTCTTTGTCATCAGTAGGTTCTATAGATCTGAATCTTTCTCTAACCAAATCCTAAAGTTTTGCAAGATCATCTCTGTCAAAATTTTTTAGCATATCTTCAAAGAATTGATATATCTCTGTATGATCACCCACTCTGATGATTTTCCAGTATTTTCTTGATTCTTTAGTGTAAACCTCCCAGTCAATGATTGGGTATTTGGTTTGTAAGGCTTCAACATTCATCCCTTCTTCTGTAACTATGATTATTAACTGTTGTAGTTGTTCTTGAGACAATTCATCTGATTCTTTATCTTTTGATTCTTCAGCATGGTTCTGATCCTTCACCTCTTTTACTCCTTTGTTGAGATCTTTGTTGGGCTAATTGTCTCTTTCTTTCATTTATAAGCTCCAAAAGCAATTTTGCTTTGTCAGCTTCAGAGTATCTTTCTCTTTCTTGTGCTTGTAACCTATGAGCTAGCTCTTCATCAGCTTCAATTTGAGCTTGTATGTGTAACATTTCTGATTTTCACGTATTGTACGACTCTTTAATGTCAACAATTTACTTTAGCCCGATACGCGTTTACTTTTAATTTTGA
>BQNB010084383.1:0-28768 GCA_026074375.1 Tanacetum coccineum | reverse complement strand
TAGTATTAACATTTTGTACTGGTGGTGCTAACTATAACACTAATAGTACTAACTTAGCTTGGTTGTACTAAGTCTTCTCTTGGCAGTACTAAGTTGAACCAGTAGTAGAAACTTATAGAAGCCCTTAATTCCTAACAATCCTCCCCTAAACTTATGATTTACCTTCAAATGATCAAGTTTTTGAATTAAACCTTCTGTGTTAAGAGGATGCTTCCAAACACTTTACTGTCTTGGTCTGTTTGCTAGTATGACAATTTTCCTTAAAAGCTCATCTGCCACCTCTGAATATTGATCCACTTGCAGCTTGTTACACAACATCAAAGTCAGAAGCCCTCTTGTCAGTGGATAATCTTTCTCAACCAACATGAAGATATCATGTCCTCTGTCTGTAGATACATGGTGAACACTACATGTATCATATAACCTCCATGTCAATGGATCATGCATATATCTCTGAAGCTTCCACAGAATATCATCAGTATCAGGTTCCAATAACCTCTTGAATTTAACCCATAATGTTCTTTCTTTATCATCAGTAGGATTTGTTGAACTGAATCTTTCTTTAACCAAACTCCATAGCTTATCCAGGTAATCTATATCAATTTTTTTTAACATATCATCAAAAGTCTGATAAGCTTTTGTATGGTTTCTAACTCTGATAATTTTCTAATACCTTATTGTGTCTTCAGAGTAAACTTCCCAGTCTATGATTTGATATTTGACCTGTAAAGCTTCAACATAGACTTCTTCCACTGGAACTACCATCATCATATGTTGTAAATACTCTTGTGGCAATTCTGTTTCTTCTTCTTCTGGTTGTTCTTGAACTGACCCTGAAGCTTCATTAGTCTTTTGCTTCTTAGAACCTTCATGATCCAATTCTACTTCTGCATCCTTTTTAGAACTTCCAGTTGTTAACTCAGGAACTGTTTTGTCACCTTCACTCTTTATTAGATGAAAAGTTTGCACCCTTCTCATTGTTGTTTCAAACAAAGCCTTGAGCTTATCAAAGGAAAGTCTCTTCAATTGCTGCATAGTGTAACTTCTCATATGCTTGATATAGTTATATATATAAGTTCTCTGTTGAGCTTGTGTGAGTGGCTTGTTCCTCCTTTCTTCAGCTCTTTGTTGGGCAAAATATTTCTTTCTCTGGTTGATAAGTTCTGCAAGCAGTCTTGCTTTTTCAGCTTCAGAGTATTTTTCTCTTTCTTCTACTTGTATCCTTTATGCTAGCTCTTCATCAGCTTTAATTGTAGCTTGTATATCTTCCCATTCTTCAATATTGAAAGAGCTAGCTTCTTCGTACACTCTAGCAATCCTCTGTCTCTCTGCTGCATCAAACTCTTCTTGTAGCTTTAGAGCTACTTCTTTATCCCTGCTAATTTGAATCTGCTTTCTCTGTTTTAACTTCTTTGGAGACTCAGACTCTTGCATAATGGCTTTACCCGTATCCTTTGTTGCAATTGATAAAGGAGTACTGGCTTCTTGAACTATACTAGCAGTACTAAATGGCATTGATGCACCAGCAGTACTAACTGGTTCTTCAGCAGTACTAATTTCACCACTGCCAGTACTAACTGCCCTCTTTCTTCTAGTATAAGATTGAACATTTACAACTTCCTTTCTTTTTTCTAGCTGCATCTGCAAGAACCTTAGCTACACTAAAAACTCTCAAGTGATCTTCAGGTTGATCTTGATGAGTATGTGCCTCCCCTTGAGCACTGACCTTTATAGTAGTAACCTGATCCTCAGCATTAATTTAAACCAAAGTAATTCTTGTATCTTGATCAATTTCTTCAATCATACTCCTCCCCTGTTTGGAAGGATCCTCCAACTCTTCATTATCATCAGATATAACCACTCTTGACCTTCTTCTAGCTTGACTTGTCTTGACAGTCTTCTCTAATTTCTTTACCTTCTTGATAAGTGTAGTAAAAGCATCATCATAGACTTTCTTTGTCTGCCTCACGTCTGTCTCCAAAGCTGCACATCTATCTGATAATTTTGTGACCAAATCCATTAATTCATTTTGTTTGCTTCCTCCCTCATCCCATCAAGTGTGTGACCACTTTGGAGAGTAATCCAAGGCATGGATGGGGTCTTATTAATGTTACCGACGCCACTTTCCTGCATCTAAGCTAGTGACAGCAGTGGCAACCCCTCCATGTCTGACATCCACACCTATAGATGCAGCCTCATCTGCTACATTGGTGTAAGGAGGAAAACTGAGCTAAGGAACTTCAGTTTTTTATCTGATAGGACTCCTAAATGTTGGTGAAATATATGGTGGTGAGGTTGATGGAGCATCTTTGGGTGTGTAATGGGACTCAATTGGGACTGTTGATCCTTCACCCTAAAAAATTAGGCCCTAAACAAGCATTGTTGGAAACAATGGAATATACACCCTATTATAACCCTTAGAAATCCTTCTCATATTGCCAAAAAGTTTTTGAGTAAGAGTTGGAGCAATATAAGTTCTTTTGTGAGGTAGAAGCTGTCTTTTGTGCTTGTTTAAAAAGATTTGTATAAATCTTGAATACATTAAAAATTTAGACTGATTGTCCAAGTTTTACACCATACCATCAAAAATCAATTTTGAAAAATTAAAAGTTTTGTTTGTGGCCAAGCAAATGATAGCAGTGGCTATGTTGCTACTAAATTGATCCCAAGCAGTTTTCTTAGCATTCAAACAATGAAGGATGGTGTAGATCAAAAACCTCCATTAAGGGGAAAAATGTCCCTTTTGAAAAGTTAATATGTCAGAATTGGACACATACCCTATAAGAGCAAGTTGCTTAAAAATTTCAGTATTATGTAAAGTACTAATACCATCAGAATCTTCTAACTTGAGATGCATCCTTATAGATGCTTCAGTAATAGTCTTAACTCTCCCATCAATGGTAGCAGTTACTTCCATCTCTCTATTCTTAGAGGTGCTTGCAAAAGCAGTTTGCCAAAACTAATGTGTTAGCCTTAATTATATTAAGTCAAACAAGAATGTTATCGGTCTTACAAAGTCAAACTAGGTCTTGTATTGTAATAGGCTAGTCGGGTTTAACGGACTTGGACATTAAACTAATATTGTCTATGTATCAGGCTCAAAGCCCACGAGAAGCCAAGCCCGGCCTATTTAGAAGCCCATACGCCTCACTTAAGGCAAAAGGGTATAAATATCCCTTCACCACACTTGGTGAAGGGTGAAGGTTTTCATTATTGTAAGTGTAAGCCTCCCACACTCTTTTCTCTAATCTAATATTCATCTCTTATTTTCTTTATTTCTTTCTTCTTTGGTTCGTACCATCAAGGATGGTTTGGTGATTATTGGTCGCTTATTGTTGTGTATTGGATCATAGTTTATGGGATAACACGTGGTATCAATCGCAAGGGTATTCGGTGATTGTTTTTGTGGTTTTGATTTGGTTCGTAGTTCTTAAGCATTAAGAAGGTCACGACTTGTGTTTTTTTTGGTACTCAAAACGTCTCAACAATAAACCTTGGGTCTTATACACGTCTTGGTACAACACGAGCAAGACTTGGTTTCGTTTTTTTTATTCAAAACTCACGGCACAAGCTTTTTTGGTTTAAACCCTTGCGTTTTTGACCAACTTTGTGCTTAAACTTGTCAAGCTTTGTTCTTTATCGTATCCTACATTATTCTCGTGCATTGAAACAAGGATTTAGTGGCAAAAAGGTTGAATTCGAGCTTGTTTGAAGATCATTTCTTCCTTGCGTTTTGTCATTCTTCATTGCGTTTTGTGGATTAATGCTCGTTGCGTTTTGTGTAGGAGACAAAGAAGTACAACTTGAAAATGACCTTGTACTTGTTTGCGTTTCTGATATTATCTTGCAGGTGATGTGTTTTGTCCAGGAAAGTTGCGTTTTGTCTTAGAAGCTAGTTGCGTTTTGCCTACAACAAGTAAACTTGCGTTTTGTCAAGTGATTGAAGACCCTTAATGCAAAAATACTAACGTTACTCTGCCCAAATTTTTTAAAAAATTTCGTTGTGTCATTAAAGTGTTGCGTTTTGTGTAAAAAGGAAAAATTGCATTTTATCTCGGAAATCTTGCATTTTGTGAAGACTGCGTTTTGTCGAGAAAGTTGCGTTTTGTGAAAACAATTACGGTTTGTGGTACTGTGTTTTGTCTAAGAACAAAATCTTGCGTTTTGTGAAGACTGCGTTTTGTCCGACCAACTATTGTTGCGTTTTGCCTGAACTTGCGTTTTGCTAAAGATTGCGTTTTGTCTCATAGCAATTAAGACATTGTGTTTTGTCTTAACACTGTGTTTTGTATCACATTCTTTTGGACTTACTATTTACCGGGACATACATCCAAGGACTATCTTCAAGGACTTATAAACTTATTTGGACTTAAAATACAACCAATCAAAACCAACAATAACTTACATGTCTCCATAACTCTTGAAATATCAATTTAATTATTCATTGATGGTTTCTTCTTGATTTAGTAAAATCCCGCGAAAGAATTCTATTTCTCGGTTTAATCATAGAATTGTAAAATCCCGTGAACGTTAATTCATTTAAACCAACAATCAATCACTTACATACTTAAGATCCGATATCCATTCACACTATCATTAAAATGTCAAATTCAAACACCAATTTGCAAACTCAATCATCCAATGCTCTTCATAATGCTTTCATAGAAGCGGGTAGCAAAGATCGTCCACCAATGTTAGCACCAGGTAATTATGTTCAGTGGAAATCCATAATCAAGAGATACATTGACACCAAACCTAACAGTGAACTCATCCACCATTATCTTTAAAATCCACCATACACGTATCAATGGGCTCAGAAGACAGTTCCAGTTGCTGAAGGTAGTTCTGAAACAACTACAGAAAGGTATATGGAAAACTATAAGAATGTTTCACAAGACATACGCGATCAACTGAATGCTGAAGCTGAAGCCGTTCATATCATTCTCACAGGGATAGATAACAATATCTACTCCACAGTTGATGCTTGTCCGAATGCATGTGAAATGTGTATAGCCATTGAAAGGTTGAAACAAGGTGAATCAATCAATGTTCAGGATCTTGAAACCAAATTATATTGGGAGTTTGGAAAATTCACATCACGAGATGGTGAATTACTTGAATCATATTACTCATGGTTTTACAAGATGATGAATGAGCTTGTTCGAAATCAGTGTCATGTTACTAATCATCAAGTGAATGTCCAGTTCTTACTTCAACTACAACCAGAATGGCAAAGGTTTGTGACACTTGTTAAGCAGAGTCAAGAGCTGAAGACTGTCTCCTATCACAAGCTTTATGACATTCTGAAGCAACACCAGAATGAAGTCAATGAGATAAGAACTAAAAGACTAGCACGTACTGCTAATCCACTTGCACTTGTTGCTCAACAACAACCAGTTTACCATCATCAAAACCATCCTACTCAAAACACTCAATATTCCTCCACCAGATCGCAACAGTCTACCAGAAACAGAGGAAAAGCAATTGTTACCTCTTCTGCTCCTACTTATGATCCAGAACCTGCTACGGTTACTGAAGATGAGGAAATGTCAAAGGAAAAGGAGATTGACAAACTCATGGCTTTAATTTCTCTCTCGTTCAAGAAAATCTCAAACTACAAACAACAACCTTCTTTATACTTCATAAACACCGAGTCGAAGCTAATCAGATGTTTCTCCACAGAATCAACAAAGGAACTGGGTTTGATAACAGTGGCGGTTAATGTTGTGGGGCTAGGAAAAATGTAAGGACTCCGTTAGTGACAAAGTCTGGGATTCAGTGTTATGACTGCAAGAAATATTTGCATGTATCAAGGGAATGTCAGAAAACCGGAAACGAGTAAAGGATGTGTCTTATCAAAGGAAATATGTTATTGTGTAAAACAAGAGGAAGCTGGGGTTCAGTTGAGTGCAGAACAAGCTATTGGAAGGATGATACTGATGTGAATCTGAAGATCTGGAATTGAAGCACATTTTTTGTAATGGCCACAACTTCAAGAGGTTATACAGATAGGTTGACAATTTGGACCAACTTTGGTGATGAGCCAATGCATAAGGTACAAAACAATAATGACAACTATAATGTGTTTGCCATGGAAAATGAACATCCTAAGCAACCTGAATCTAGTAATGACATATATCTGGCGGAACATGGTGACACCAATATCACTATTGATTCATTGGATATATGTTATGATAGTGTTCAGGATGACCAGGATGAAACTGATGATCTTGATCAAGAACGTGATTTGCTTGCTTCTTTAATTCAGAAACTAAAATGTGAAATTGATGACAGCAAAAACCGAAATAAATTTTTGGAATCATCAAACAAGGCTTTAGTTGATAAATTGAAAGGTGAAATTGGACGATTTTCAAAAACTAAAAATCAAAAGTTTAGAATCATCAATAACCATTTTCAAAGAAGCAAACAATGAAAATGTCTAAGACTAATCAGTTGAAGGTTAAAAGAAATTAGAAGTTCCAAGCGGAACTAGATAAGTAAATGATGTGAATTATGCGTCAATAGGTGGAAATGATGTGCAAAAAGCTTAAGGGGATTTAATGTCAATTCAAAATCGAATTTGAAAATCATCTAATGCATCTACTTGAAAAAATAAATGATTTAAATCAAAACGATTTCGGATTGAAAAGGAGCTCTTGTGCACATTTAAGATCATTTCCAATAATTGTCACAAGCAAAGAGGCTCAGTTTAAGCTTTACAACTCGTGAAGACAAAAACAACTTGATAAAGTCATTGCTTTAGGAAAACAAAGTCAAGGTTTTGAATGTTATTGTATATAAAACTTGGTCATCTGTTCAAACAATGAATATGCTTAATCGTAATTGTAAAACAAGTTTTGCAAAACCTGAGTTCCTCAAGAAAGTCCAAAGAGCGAATCCTCGTCTGTATGATATAGGTTGCTATAATGATAATCTTGCGTTAATGTTAGCCCCTGATTCTGATGAAATGATTCGTCTTGAAAAAGAACGTCGATCAAAATTAAGCGATTTAATCAGACCGTTTGATTATGATCAGTTGAATAATCTTTATGATTTGTTCGTTCCACAACGGGAAAAGTCGGTTGAACAACACTATTTTCCAAAAACGTCAAAGATGAGTCATACATCTTCTAATAAGGAATTTTCCAAAGAGTCTTTTCGTAAACAAACAACTTTGTTAGAAAAACGAATGGATGAATCCATTCCTTGGGATCAAAAGTGTAAAATCTCTAAAGAACTTTTCAAGATTAAAAAGAGTGTTGACACGATTTTTGACGAGGGAATGTTACAAAACAAACAATCGCCAAAAGAACATATTTTGGTAACATCGATCCTTTCATTCAAAACACAATAGAAGGAAATTTTGGCCCCCAAATTAGCAGACTCAATGCGGACTTAGAAAAATTTCACTTGTGTTTGAACGAGGAAATGGTTGCTGATTTGAGATACTTTAATTCTCTTGAACATGAAGTAGACACTCTCAAATCTCAACTGGAAACTCAAAAAACACAGTTTTTGAATGAAATCGACCGACTTTCAAGGGAATATTACTATGCTGATCACATGAATGCAATACTTGGTGTGTACACTGATCTGGATGAAGTTACTAATTTGCAATGTGATTACTTAGAAACTGTGGAAAAATGTGAACATCTTGAAAAAGAGCTTTAAACAAGTAGAACAATGTCAAAGATTTTTGAAGCACTTCAGAAACATGCAATTAATCTTAAACTTGATTTACAACAGTGTAAAGAAAAGATAAAAAAATGACAAATCTTTCAAAGAAAATCAGTCAAGCGTATTTTTGAAAGAACGTGAACAATATTTTAAAATTCAAGACTTGAAAGCCCAATTACAAGACAAAGGAATTGCACTAAGTGAGTTGAAGAAACTCATAGAAAATATGAAAGGAAAATATGTGGAAACTAAGTTTGAAAAATCATTGGTTATTCGACAACCGAATGCTTTTAAAAGTCAAAGACAATAAATTTTAGGTAAACCAGCTATTTTTTCAGATTCTCTTGCAAAGAAAGATTTCTCAAAGTCAAAGCCAGTTACCACACAAAATGTATCCAATGATATATCAAAACCAGTCACTGCACAAATTTTGCCTTAGAATATGTTGCCAGTTGTCAAGAACACAAATGTGATTGCACCAGGAATGAATAAAGTGCACACAAAGCCTAATCAAACTAGAACACCTCAGTTGCATCAAGACATTAGGAAACCTAACAAACGTGTGTCTTTCTTTATAGGAGTAATTCCCACCACTAGTGTTAGCAGACCATAGCTTAAGAGCAATCAACTGGAAGATAGAGTCATGTCTAACAATAGTCAAGGGAAGGAGCAAAAAGTAGAAGACCACCATAGGAATTTTAAGTTTTCTAATAATAAAACGTCTGTAACTGCGTGTAATGACAGTTTGAATGCTAAGACCTTGAATGTTAACTTTGTCTGTATTACTTGTAGAAAATGTGTGCTGAATGACAATCATGATTTATGTGTTCTACATTATATCAATGGCGTGAATTCTAGGACTAGACAACCAATGGCTGTGCCTATTAGTACTAGAGAACCCAAGCGGAATGTGGAACCTATCTGTTGCAACATCAGTAAGAAAACCGTTTAACAGGACTCCACTGTCAAGAAATCCTAGAACATAACTAGGAAGTTATATTGAGGAGTTAGTAAGTAATGCAGTTGGTGGTCCTAAGTATACTCCACCCGGATATAATTGGAAACCTAAGTCTCAAAAAGGAAATGTTAACCCAAACATTAGTATGCCTCTAGGAAATGCATCTAGAACTGCTAATATTTTGGAACATAAGACTCCTAGGTGTTCCACTGTGTCCAATACTCTATTGTCTTCTAATTCTTTTGCAGCTCGTAGAGATCATTCTATTCATCGTCGACTCTGGGTGCTCAAAGCACATGACCGGAAATCTCAAACTTCTAACTAATTTTGTGGAGAAATTTCTGGGAACGGTGAAGTTTGGAAATGATCAAATTGCACCAATTCTTGGTTATGGAGATCTGGTTCAAGGAACTATTACCATCAAACGGGTTTATTACGTCGAAGGGCTTAATCATAATTTATTCTCGGTTGGTCAATTCTGTGATGCGGATTTGGAAGTTGCTTTTTGGAAGTCTACATGTTATATCCGTGATTTGAAGGGAAATGATCTTCTCACAGGTTCTCGTGGCACAGATTTGTATTCCATTACTTTGCAAGACTTAACATCTCCCAATCCAATTTGCTTAATGGCTAAAGCAACATCGTCTCAAGCATGGTTATGACATCGTCGTCTATCTCATTTAAACTTTGACACCATCAACTTGCTCTCGAAGAATAATATTGTGAATGGGTTTCCAAAATTAAAATTCTTCAAAGATCATCTGTGTTCTTGCTTGTGAGTTGGTAAGCAAAATGAAAGTCTTTTCACACTAGACTAACCACGAGCTCAAAAAGTACGGTTAAACTTCTACAAATGGACTTATGTGGTCCAATGCGGGTAGAAAGCATTAATGGAAAGAAATATGTTCTCGTATATTGTTGGATTGGTTACTCCGATATACCTGGACTGCTTTTTGAAGGTTCAAGTACGAAAAACCACCTGGAGTTTCATTGATTTTCTCAAACTTGTTAAAGAGGACTGCATGCTCAAGTTAAAAAAAAAAAAAATTTACAACAGTTCGTACTAACAAAGGCACGGAATTTCTTAATAAAAATCTTCATGCATTCTTTGCAAAAGAGAGAATAAGACACGAAACGTCAACTGCTCGAACACCTGAACAAAACGGCGTTGTCGAAAGATGGAACAGTACTCTTGTTGAGGCTGCTCGAACAATGCTAAGCGCCGCTAAAGTTCCTTTGTTCTTCTGGGCTAAAGCAATTGCAACAGCGTGTTTTACTCAAAACTATTCACTTGTAATTCCTCGACATGAGAAAACACCTTACCATATCATCAATGCCTGGAAACCGTTAGTTAAGTTCTTTCACATCTTTGGTTCTCTTTGCTACATCATCAGAGATGGTGAAAATCTTAATAAAATGAAGGAAAAAGGTGATGCATGTATTTTTGTTGGGTATTCTACTCAGTCAAAGGCTTACATGGTATTTAACAAGAGAACAAGAATAATCGTTGAAACAATTCATGTTAACTTTGACGAATTGCCTCCGATGGCGTCAGATCACGTCAGTTCTGACCCTGGTCTACAATGTTCGTCGACGGTACTTGAACAAGACAGTATAAGTCCCGGTCCACAAAGTCAAGAAAATGTTCTTCAAGTTACTGAGACAGTAACAACGTCAAATGAGCTGGAATTGCTATATAGTCTGATGTTTAGTGAAATACTCAATGGAACTTCTCCTGTTGTGTTAAAGTCTTCCGCTGTACATGCTGTTGATGATCCCGATAAACGTCAACAACATAACACAACTCACAATTCTACAACAACCGATGTTGCAGATCCACCTCCATTGCACATTCAATCAACACATCAAACTCCAACTCAAGTACCAACTGTCACTGCACCTGAGAACATTATTCAAGCAGAAACAAATACAGAAAATGCACAATTTGACGAAGATGAATTTATCAACATCTTTAGTACACCGGTACAAGACAAGGGGAGACATCGTCTCATCATGTTGATTCGTCAAACATGCATACTTTTTATCAACACCATCCTTCCGCACAACGTTGGACAAAAGATCATCCATTAGAACAAGTCATTAGAAATCCTTCTCAATCAGTTAGAACAAGACGTCAGCTAGAAATAGATGGCGAGATGTGTATGTTCGCACTCACCGTGAGTCGAACCGAACCAAAGAACATCAAAGAAGCCATGGCTGATTCTGCATGGATTGAATCAATGCAGGAAGAACTTCATCAGTTTGATCGATTAGATGTATGGGAATTAGTCACAGAACTTTGCAAAATTGTCATTAAACTTAAAGTGCTCTAGTAAACAAAACGTGTGAGGAAAATTACTTGTCATTCGCAACAAATCTCGTCTTGTGGCTAAGGGATATGCTCAAAAGGAAGGAATTGATTTCGAAGAGTCATTTGCACCAGTTGCTCGGTTGGAAGCTGTACGATTGTTCATTGCGTATGCTGCACACAAATCATTCACAGTGTACCAAATGGACGTTAAAACAACATTTCTTTACGGACCTCTGAAGGAAGAAGTGTACGTAAACCAACCAGATGGATTTGTTGACCCAATATCAATCCTGACAAAGTTTACGTCTCAAGAAGCATTTTATGGTTCTCAAACAAGCACCAACGAGCTGTGGTATGATGAACTTCCAATTTCCTAATATCCAAAGGTATTCTTAAAAGGGTTCTATTGATTCCAACTCTGTTCATATTAAACATGGAGAAGACATATTGCTTGTGCAAATTACGTTGATGACATAATTTTTGGTATACTGAAACCCAAAACTTTCACAACGATTTGGAAATTTAATGCACAACAAGTTTGATATGTTCTATGATGGGGGTGCTAAATTCTTTTAGGAATTCAGATCACACATTCTTTCTTGTTTCATTTTGTTTATCCCTCGTGGTATCTTTATAAACCAAGCTAAGTATGCTCAAGAGATACTTAAAAAGCATGGTATGACCTCATGTGATAGCATTGGTACTCTAATGGCTACAAAACACCTTGATGCTGACTTGAGTGGTACTCCGGTCGACCAAACGAAATACCGTAGTATGGTCGGAGCACTCATGTACTTAACAGCAAGTAAACCGGATATTGTACATGAAACATGTTATTGTGCTCGCTATCAAGCGAAACCGACTGAGAAACATCTCACTGCGGTTAAACAGATCTTTCGGTATCTTAAAGACTCCATTAACATGGGTCTCTGGTATCCGAAGGACACCTGTTTCGAACTAACT
Source organism: Tanacetum coccineum (assembly GCA_026074375.1). Classification (NCBI taxonomy): domain Eukaryota; kingdom Viridiplantae; phylum Streptophyta; class Magnoliopsida; order Asterales; family Asteraceae; genus Tanacetum; species Tanacetum coccineum. The sequence goes on along the minus strand of BQNB010084383.1, from coordinate 16,859 downwards.
GCTTTTTAGATTCAGATAACGCGGGTTGTCTCGATTCATGTAGAGTCTCTGGTCGCATACAATTTCTAGGAGGTGATTAGTTAGTCAGCTGGTCATAAAAAGCAGGCTGCCACTTGAATGTCTTAGCTAGAAGCCGAGTATGTGTTTTTATCTGCGTGCTGCGCACAAGTTCTATGGTTGAGAACTCAGCTCACAGATTATGGCTTCCACTTTGATAAAATACCTATGTATTGTGACTCAAAGGCAGTCATGGCCATCTTGTGCAACCCAGTCTAGCATTCCCGTACCAAGCACATTGATGTCCGATATCACTTCATAGAGGAACATGTTGAAAAGGGTATTGTTGAATTATTCTTTGTCGGAACTGAATACCAGTTAGCTGGCTTGTTTACTAAAGCTTTATCGGAAGATAGGTTTAAGTATCTTGTCAGACGACTCGGTATGAGATGTTTGACTCCAGATGAACTAGAGGTTCTGGCAATTGAATCTGCTTGATCCATCAAACATCAATTTGTACATATTTTTATTCTCTCTTTATTTTTGATTTATAAAAAATTTGAAAAAGAAAATACAAAAATATAAAACCACCCCCCCCCCCCAACCCCCCAACACCCACACCCCCCCCCCCCCTCCCCCCACCCCCACCCCCACAAAACCCCAAAAAACCCCCCCACCCCCCCATACAAAAAAAGTAAATAGAAAATTATAAAACCTAGACCCCAATCAAATATAAATCATGAAAAATTTTCATAATACAAAAATGAATCTTCTTGACATGTCTCTTGAATCGATAACATTTTGTACCTAGAAAGTTGATTAACATCGACACGGGCGTGTAAAATATAGTTCGAGCAAGAGTTTTAACATGCTTTCAAAAACATGTCATTCTAAATTTTCTCATATGAACTTATGTACATTTCAGTGCATAATCGGGTCTCGAATGTGATTGGGAAGTGTACGCTTCTGGTGCGATTACTCTAAATTCGAAGAGAAAGTCTGTCTAATTCAGGTTTTTAAAATCGTTGAAACCAATTTTTCAAAAAGAACTTTCAATGTCAAATTATTTACAATATAATTTGTGGTATTTTTTCCATAAAAGTGGTATTGGTTAAAATTGTGTGTTCAAAACTCCCTTCCTCGATTATTTTCAAAGAAATTGTAGTACGTAGAATGTCTTCTTATGTGATCAATTTCTGAGGGGGAGCTTTTTAAAACAAAGTCTTTTAATATGTCGGATAATCTCATAAATGTCAATTTTATGTATCAAAACATTTTGTGAAAATTTAAAATTGAAAAACTTAATGTCGATTCATAATATACATTGTTCACTAAGCATCTCACTTAGTCTTCTACATTTTGTGGTTGGCATATCAATTTTTCATTCCAATGTCAAGTTTTGATAAATATTGGTATCCCAATATACTGTTGAAGGGGAGCTATAGAATCTGAATTCATGCAATTAGCGTGTATTAATTTTTCTCCCCATGGAATTTTTCATGTAAAATTTTAATCAATTGGTATTTCAAATACTAAGTGTTTTATTATTTAAAATAAGGGGAGAAAATGTGATTAAAATATGATATAGAAGAATGTGATCTTTAAGACTCTAAGTGCAACTCTTTCCTTCATGTGCTAAACAATTTTGAATCTCGGAGCACATGTGTAGGGGGGGTATTTGAAAATAACAATGTCAGGTAAATGGTTATTATGTTTCGATATTATACCATCAAACATATTAATTTCACGGACGCTTATGAAGTCATAGGTGGTTAGGTTAGGTATAAGTCCTACGATCCAACCAGAACCGGAGGGATCTACCCAAGGACACTCCATAGTTAGAAATAGCAGTCCTTAGGTATGAATGGAGAAGAATGTGTATAAGGGAAAAATGCAGACTAAGATTGAGCTAACACTGGAACAATCACAACAAGGTGTTAGTAATGACGTCTTGGTAAGCATTGAAGGGGTTGAAGAATGAAAAAGAAATGTATGGATAAAGGGTGAAAAGAAAGAAGCCCTCCTTAACTCCTTAGAGCAGAAACCGGGTCAATACATACATCTATCAAATCACACAGAGATTGTTGATATTGAAAGACGACATCATTGGACCCGTGATGCAATGCACAACCCTTCCTAGCCATTTGGTTCTCTCAAAAGAAACTTGTCTCATTTGTCACGGAGATACACACGTTATCTATTGACATCTCACTCCGAGATTGTTAATATTGAATAGGTGGCAGTCTGCTCCAGCCTTCGATTACTAAAACCAAAAGTGCACAAATCGAGTCTAAAGCCAAGAAGAGATCAAATTATAAATCTCATTAGGACACAATGTCAAAATACTCTTGCTGAACACCTTAAAGTTCACAAGTTGTAACAAAGAGTCCTACGCATTATCCTTGAGATCTTGCCAGAACATCCGAGTGATACTTAAGTATTCACAGTGAAGATGGAAATCTTGCTTGAGCCAACATCAAACAAGCTCTTGGTAGGTGACTTGCAAGATTCTATATGAATCAAGCTTGTGATAACTGGATATCAATTTTGGTCCAGTAAATGAATTGACGACTTAATCAGAAAGATAGTAACTATCTGATTCACTCTTACCGTGTTGTCTGCTTTGAGACGTTCCGGTAATGAGAACTAGCAAGCATGGTGAATCTAATACATTTGTGTTAGAAGATCCTACGCTTTGAGCTGGAAACCCTGTCAAGGAGATTCTTTGAATCTACCTGATCACATGTATAGTATTTATACTATAAAACGGGAAACCAGAGGTTAATGCAACCGAACTCAAGATGAATGACAAAGCCATATTCATCTTTTATTGCTAACTGTTTTATTTCAGGATAAGACGACGGTGTTGCAGCCTCATTCCAGCGAAGTCAGATTCATAAACCACATGCTCATACTCAAGCTTTCAAAGTCAATCATTCAACGTTAAAATAGTTTATTCTAATCTTCCCCACCATCAAAGAGCCTCAAACTCAAATAAAGAATCGTCAATTGGGGAAACAAGAATGTAACAAGTATGAGCATGTTGGTCAAGAGTACAAGTTGATCAAGGAAGTCAAATCAAGATGATTCAAGTCAAGGAGATGATGCAAGATAACGATCTCAAGAACTCAAAGTCAAAAGATAAAGGCTCAAAATCAAGATCACAAAGCATGAATGAACAAAGCCGTTACAAACAAGAAAAGACCAAAACAAGGCAAAGCATGAACGTCAAAAGTCATATCTTCATGTGAGTATTGGATCATAGTTTATGGGATAACATGATGGATGAGTGAAACATAGATGGTTAGATTTTTAGTGAGAGCATACTTAATGTGGGTAGAATTTAGAAAATCAACTATCTGATGAAATCCTGCACTTCCCTCTGGTTTCTTTAAGAAGGTGACCATATTGTGTTTGTCACAGAAGTCTAAAGTCGCCATTTGATTGAGAAAAGTTTGATTAAGGTTTTGGGTTATGATCGCGGATGAGAGTATGTGTGTTTGGTAAATATAATTGAGATAATAGAGAGTACTTAAGGTTTTTGATTGGATCGACTGAATAAAATTGAGTATTTAGCTTGAAGAAATCTTGATTTATAAAGAAAGTTCAAGATTTATCCAAATCAAGGAAACCTATAAGCAAAGTAGTTGGTGGAAATATCTCAACGGCTATTTTTAATTAATGAAATTTAGTTATGTCTCAAACAGTAATAACGGTCAACCAACAGTACTAAATTTAGCCTAACAGTATTAACTTTAAGCCCAACCGTATTAACTTTACCCAGCAGTACTAAGATATGCCTGGCAGTATCAACTCCAATTCTGTTCCAACAAGCATTTCCATCATAAATTTAGATTCTCACAAGCTCTCTTTCTGTTTTTCAGCTCACTATATCTCTCATTTCTTTTTCTTACCAATTCACTCTTTTAGTTTTTATATCACTCAACTCTCTTTCTGTTTTTCATCTCACTATATCTCTCATTTCTTTTTCTAACCAATTTAGACAGTTTTGTACAATGTTCCATCAATTCCATTAGTTTCATGCTGTCCTATCCACTTCCAAGTATGTGAACTCTTGAGAGAGGTGGGTCATTAGACTATTTAGATGTAGTCTCAAACCTAGTTTGAGCATCTACACCCTTCAATATGGTATCTTGGCACCTGGGACCACTACCTGAACTAGTTTCCTAAGGACTTGGCTCATTAAGTGTTGCCATGGATTGGGTCCTATTGATGTTACCACTGTCCTACTCTGCTTCTAAGCTAGAAGCAGGAGTGGCAGCCCTTTTCATTCTGTCACCCAACTCCTTATGGACAGCCTCATCACTAACCTTTTTAGGGGGAACACCAGACTGAGGTATCTTAGTGTCCTGACCTCTTTTGGCTTGCTTAGGTGTTTGACTCTTCACACACTTCTGTTTGATGTTACATGTCCTTCTATCCATTCTTGATTGCATATTGACATAATTAGCCTCCCCTCAATCAATACTTTAGAGGTGAAGCATTCAATACCATGTACTTAATATGCTTAGCCTGAAAATGTTAGTCCAAAACCAGGAATACACAATCCAAAGTATTTTCTTGTTGAATAGTTTTAATTATGACTAACAGATTGAACTAGCAGTCTTAAGTATAACTAGCAGTACTAATTATACTTAGCAGTACTAAAACCTGCCTAGCAGCATTAACCTTATAACTACCAGTTTTATTTCCAAATTTATCTTAATACTATATCCAAACCATATTAATCATTAGTCTAACAAACACATCTTCAGAGATTAAGTAATCCAATGCTAGCAATAAGAAAGTTAAACCTGCTAACATTAAATGCCTTTGTGAGAAGATCTGCAACATTGTGATCTGTATGTATCTTAATCACTTGAATGAGCCTCTTCTCATATGAATCTCTAATGAAATGGTGCCTTATTTCAATGTGCTTGGTTTTAGAATGAAACACTGGATTCTTTATAATACAAATGGTGCTTTCATTATTAATGTAAATCTTGGTATTTATGAAATTAAACCCATAATCAAGCATCTGATTTTGGATCCACAATACCTGTCTACAACAATTTGTAGCAGCAACATACTCTGCTTCAGTAGTGGAGTTGGCAACTATAGTTTGCTTTTTTACATTACCATGAAATCAACCTTTTGCCAAGAAATTAAGAACCTCCTGTTGTGGATTTCCTGTCAAGGCTAGCTCTAGCATAATCACTATCAGAAAAAGCTTCTAAGTCAAATGGTGAATCCTTAAGATACCAAAGGCCTAATTTAGGTTGACCTTTCAAGTATCTAAAGATCCTCTTCATAGCATGAAGATGTGAGACTTTAGGAGTAACTTAGAACCTTGCACAAGCATAAACAACAAACATTATGTCAGGCCTAAAAGCTATCAAATACATCAATGATCCAATTATTGATTTGTATAAATGTACATCCACATCCTTAACTTCTTCATGCTTGAGCAATGCTTTGTTAGTCTTAATTGGAGTGCTTGCTGTCTTTACAGTGACAAAACCAAACTTCTTCAATCTATCAGCCACATACTTGTCTTGGCTGATGAAGATTCCATCATCTTTCTGCATGACTTACAACCCTAAGAATAAAGTGAGCTCCCCCATAGAACTTATCTGGAACTTCTTGTGCATCAAACTTTTAAACTCTGTACATAAAGACTTCTTAGTAGACCCAAAGATGATGTCATCTACATACACCTGTACTAACAAGATATCACCTTTGTCTTTCTTGATAAACAAAGTCTTATCAATGATCCCTCTTCTAAATCTATTTTCTAATAAGTAGGTAGACAAGGTCTCATACCAGGCTCTAGGAGCTTGATGTAGACCATATAAAGCTTTTTCTACCTTATAAAATTTATCAGGAAACTGTGGATCTTCAAAACTAGGAGGTTGGCACACATACACCTCCTCTTCAATAGTACCATATAAAAAGGCACTCTTCACATCCATCTGGTACACAATAAATCCCATAAATGATGCATAGGCCAAAAATAACCTGATTGCTTCTATCCTTGCAACAGGAGCAAAAACCTCATCATAATCAATTCCTTCTTCTTGGGTGTAACCTTGTGCAACCTGTCTTGCCTTATTTCTAACTACTATCCCTCTCTCGTCTTTCTTGTTTCTATAGACCCGTTTTGTTCCAATGGCATGCTTGCCTTTGGGTAAATCAACCAATCTCCAAACCTTCTGCAATCTAAACTGTAGCAACTCATCTTGCATTGCCTCTATCCAGCTTAGATCTGTCAAAGCTTGTGTTACCTTCTTGGGTTCTATTTGTGAGAGAAAATAGGCAAATAAGCAGTTTTGATAATCTTTGTGATTTGTTCTCCTCTGCTTTTTGATGTAACAGATCATAACATGTTCTTTAGAAATCTTGGTCATCCTCCTTGTTTGAGTAGTTGAATTTATGTCTCCAATGATCTTGTCTTTAGGATGATCCTTGTGTATTATAGTTATGGGAATAGGACTGACATTCATGGTTGTTTCCCAGTTGTTAAGGTCAGCCTCTGCACCCACATCTTCATCATCATATGCACCACTAAAGATACCAGTATCCTCCAAATCAGGCATAAGAGGATCAGTTGAAAGATCATCAGCATTAGTAAAACTTTGCCCAGCAGCACTAACAGATGGACTAATAGTACTATCTCTGTTAGTGCTGTTAGCATAACCTTCCTTCTGTTGAACAAGCAAATTATCTAATGCAGCTCTGAAATCTTGCACATTCTGGTCATCTTCTTTATTTGAAGCTCCTCCTTCTTTCTCTTGACCATTTCTTTCACCCTCATTTGCTGGTTCTTGATTAGTCTTTTTACCAGCATCATCAGCAACTACATCCTATAAGCTTTATGGACTGTCATAAAGTAATGGTAGTAGAATATATTGTTGAGTATTATCCTTGATACCTGCATTCTTATTAGTTTGATTCCCTGCAGTAACTGGCTCATAATTCATAGAGTTTTTTAGTAAATCAATATCAAAGAGCTAATCTGGTCCACTCCCTGCAACATTAGGTTTGTTTTTAAGAAATTTTATGTGTAGATTCTCCTCTACTTTCCTAGTTCTGGTGTTAAATACCCTAAAAGCCTTGCTATTTATAGAGTATCTAACAAGGAACCCCTCATCAGCCTTCTCATCAAATTTGCCTAGGGGATCCAAGGTATTAAGAATAGTCACAGGACACCCAAAAGGTCTCATAAAATTTATACTAGGTGGTCTACCATGTAATAGTTCATAAGGTGTCTTGTTGTGAGGCTTGGTTACTAAAACCATATTCTGAACATAACAAGCAGTACTAACTGCTTCAGCTCAAAATGTAGTAGGTAATAATGAATCTGCCAGCATAGTTCTAGCTGCCTCTATTAGTGTCCTATTCTTTCTTTCAGCAACTCTATTTTGTTGTAGAGTTCTAGCAACACTAAACTCCCTCTTAATCCCTTTCATCCTACAGAACTGATTCATGTCATTATTTTTAAACTCAGTTCCATTGTCACATCTGATTATTTTAACCTTATGATTTATTTGATTTTCTACGCCAGTAATAAAAGTTTTAAGGATCCCACTAGTCTCATCCTTAGTGGCCAAAAAGAAAACCCAACTAAACCTACTATAGTCATCAGTGACAACAAGGCAATATGTCTTGTGATTGATACTCCTTAGAGATGTTGGCCCAAATAAGTCCATATGTAACATTTATAAGGGTTGGCTGATAGAGCTCACAAGCTTGGTCTTATAAGAGGCTTTGTATTGCTTTCCCTTCTGACAAGTAACACAAGTATGGTCATTTTCAAAAAGCTTTGAAGGCAATCCTCTTACAAGGTTTCCCTTCCCAAGTTGATTCATAGTTTTAAAGTTTATATGACCAAGCCTCCTATGCCATAAATTAGACTTATCTATTGTAGCCTTTGCAAATAAACAAATCAAACATCGTGAAGGAATAACATTCTTTAGATCAAAACTATACATGTTGTTCTATCTAGGAACTTTAATCAAGAATTGACTTTCATCAAGTAGCTTAAAGTCAGGAGATAGAACAAGACATTCAGTCTCAGTGAAAAAAACACTATTTTTCTTGTCACACATTTATGAGACAGAGAAAAGGTTAAATTTAAGTTCCTTTACAAAGTATACATTTTCAAAGTCTAATTTCCCAGTCCTAATTATATATTTTCCAGTAATTTTACCTCCTTTAGGACTTCCTCTAAATGCAACAAATCCACCATCAATCTCTTAATAATATGTAAGAAAGGACTTGTTTCTAGTCATATGCCTAGAGCATCTACTGTTAAAAATCCCTTGATCCTGGAAAGTATATTGTGGATTACCCTGCACTCAAAATGAGAGAATTAGTTTCTCTTGGGGACCCAAGCCATTACTGACTTGAGTCTGCCTTGTAGATCAACATAGTCAAATCTTTTAAGCATGTATGATCTATTGTCTTTGGAGGTATGGTCAATAACATTTCCTGTTGGTCTCCAAATCCAGCATGTTGAGGACTTAACAACATTTTCCCTATTTCCCTTAGCAACACTAACTACTGCTTTTGGCCCAACAGTAATTACATTGTTAACCCTAGCAATATTAACTTTTTCATTAAAGTTATTGGTTTTAGCTGCTGATTTTTGGTTAAAAGCCCTTCTTACTGGTGAATGTGCTTTAAAATAAGAATATGTTGTGGGTAATGCATCATTCACTTTTAATTTAGGGGCAGTAGTATTAACAGGCCTGACTGTACTAATTGATGCTGCTGCTCTTGGAGAGCTTTGCTTAACAGCATTAACTGGCACTTGCCCTGACTTTGTTAACATAACTGTTGGAACAAACTTCCTTTTAGGATGTGGGTGAGTCAATTTATTTTGGTGATTCACCCTGAGAGCATTATTCCATACTGGTCTAATTTCCCTTTGTTCAGTAAACCTTCCTTTTTTATTCAATACTGGTTTTTCTACCATTTTATTTTCATGAAAATCACAGTATTTGATTAAATGGTTAAAACTCCCACATACAAAACAAGCTTTCTTTATAGACTCAAAACCATTTCCTAGTTTCTGAGTCATCATACCATTCTAGTTTCTTCTATTATACCTAGGACTTTGACTTTTCCTAGGATACTCTACTTGCCTATGTTAACAGATTTCAAATTCTTATCAGATTTGACAAAATTGATTTTAGTTAACTTTGGTTTTGTCTGATCAGATTTAGGTCTAAACACACTATCATTACCACTATCAGTGTCCTAATCTTCAATGATAGGAGCACTAGGCCTAACAGTTTTAGGCTTTTCTACAATATCCTTACTCGTCTTAGATATACTAGTTTCAGTTTCACTCACTTTAGTTTTATAGACAAAATCATCTAACCTAGCAAAGGATAAGTCAGGTCTTAAGGGCATGTAGTTCCCAGTGCAGGGAGGGGGAACTGCATGAAACCCTTTACTTGTTTTGAATCTATCATTTACTGGACCATCATCCACATCACTTTTTCTACTATTAAATACAATATGAACAACTACACTCTTATTCATTTGACTATCATATCCAAGACCAGCTTTGTCTTTAGCACTTATTTGACTATTTATCAGTTTAGTTAGATTCTTTGATGATTCTTCAAATTTTTCTAGTTTAAGTTTTAAATCATATTTCTCTTTTAAAGCTTCTTCTAACTGATTTTTAAGGTCTTTGATAGAAATATCTTTCACTTGGACATCATACTTTAAAAATGCAATATCTTCTTCATAAACAGCTTCATTCTTTTCATGAAAACTATCCTAGCTTCTAATGATTCTAATCCCATTTGATAGCCTATAATTTTTAGATTAGATTTATTAAGAGCTTCACGCTGTTGATCATACTGTTTTTGAAGAGTTTCATATGATTTTAAGCAATCTTTAGAGCAAGTATGTATCTCAGAATCTGAACTTGATGAACTTGATGAACTTTGGGATGTATAGGCCATTAGAGAAAAGCTTGTGATCCCTTCTTCAGCCTGAAAGCTCTAATCATAACCACCTATCCCATCTTGAATAACCAAAGCATTTGTAGTAGATGTATCCACTGGTGCATTCCTTCTTGGAGCATCTCCATTTCTATTCCCCTGACTCATTGGTGCCTTGCATTATCTTACAAACTGACCTCTCCCATGGCAGTTGTAACATTCAACCTTTGTCTTATCAAAGCCAACAGTTTCTTTGCCATTGAAATTCAGATTCCTTCATGTCTTCTTTAAGAATCTCTTCACCCTTATGGTAAGCATGGCCACCTGCCATTTAAAATCCATCTCTTCAAGATCATCAATATCAATCTGCTCCAAATCTTCATTGTCTAATTGTGGTTTATTAGATTGATTAGAAAAGAAGGAAAACATGACATCATCAACATAAGTTGAGGAAAGAGCTTGTCCTTATGAACTAGCAGTAGAAACATCATGAGCAGTATTAATTGCTTCATTAGTACTGCTAGTGTTTTCTGAAGATACAAAAGCCACATTCTGAGAGTTTGAGCTTGAGCTTGATTGACCTTTAATCTCAGATTCATACACCTTCAGATTATTATACAAATCATCCATGCTCAATGTGTCTAGATCAGATTTGTTTCTCATGATTAAAGCAATATTGTTCCAAGTTGATGGTAGACTTCTTAGCAAGTTCAGATTTGCATCTTCTTGAGAGATAACTTCACCATGAATTTCTAATTGGCTGATGAGTTTCTAAAACCTATCATAGGTTTTATCCAGTCCTTTAGATCTTGATGCAACAAAATTCTCATATTGCTGCTTCAGAATAGTTTTTTGCATTTTATTTGATTCTTTGTTGCCTCCAAACCTGGCCTTGATTGGTTCCCATAAGTTCTTTGCATCCTTATTCCATGAAACTTCAATAGGTGTTCATCAAGAATGGCCAACAACAGAGTGCTTTTTGCTTTTAATTCATTCTTTCTTGCTAGCTTTTGTTTAGCAGTTTTAGGAGGAATGGGACCTTCAGTACCAGCACTAGCTGATGCAATTGCAGCAGGTGCATCACCATTGACAATAACCCCCTAAAGAGCATAATCAGTGTGAGTAAGATATTGCTCCATTCTCATACTTCAGAGATCATAGTCTCCTATTTTGACAATAAGAAGTTTTAGTGCAGACACTGTTTGGGTAGTTTTTGATTGTGACTTCATTTTTTCTTTGACTAACAGATCTTGTGTAGATATAGTGTTCTTCTTATTCAAAGTTTCTCAACAAGCTCCGATACCACTTGTTGATCCCTTTTGAACAGATCTTACTTAGCTTGTTAAAGCTTAGTTGTGTTGAATAGATCCAAGACAACTATAATAGAAACTAAGATTGCGAATACTACAAACTATGTGGAATCTAGCTTATAATACTAAGAAGAACAATAAAACAGTAAAACAAGATCTTGCTAAACTTACAATATATTAAACACAATCAAAGTTACAGAATAACCTTGAAACTATGAATACTAGCTATATTTTCTATGAAAACTATATAAAACTTGATATATAGATCTATGCCATAGGGTTACTTTTATACACCAAGGAAACCCTAATGGGCTTACAAAATGCGTTACATGACCATGCATATCTATTCCTAATATATCTCATGTGTATCACATAAGCAATACTAACTATTTTAACTAACAGTACTAACTATTATAACTAACAGCACTAATAAACTAATAGTACTAACATTTTATACTAGTAGTACTAACTATAACACTAGCATGACTAACTTAGCTTGGCAGTACTAAGTCTTCTCTTGGCAGTACTAAGTTGAACCGGCAGTAGAAACTTATAGAAGCCCTTAATTCCCAACATTCCCCCTAACACTTAAGTTGAACATTATCCCTAATGTTCTCTAGAAGTACCCGTTAAAACAGATAGAGGGAAAAGAAAACAAGGAAAAGAAACTAGTACTCCCCTGGTTTACTTAATAATGGAGAAGAAACATGCGATAACTGGTTAAATCGTCCTCCGAGAATCATCCAATGAAACTCGTTTTTGGAAAGAAGGGTAAGTTAGCTCCAAGGATATGTTAGACCGTTTGGTTCCTGAAAGGATCGTCCTTGTAGCTTATAGGTTGAGGTTACCTGAGGAGTTGAATAGCGTGCATGACACCTTCCATTTGTTAAATCTAAAGAAGTGTTTAGCAGATGTTAATTTGCATGTGCCATTGGATGAGATAAAGGTCGACAAGACACTTCGTTTTGTCGAGGAACCTATAGAGATTATGGATCAAGAAATTAAGAAGTTAAAACGTAGGAAAATAGCGCTTGTGAAAGTTAGGTGGAATTCAAAATGTGGTCCTGAGTTTATTTGGGAACATGAAGATTAAATGAGGGTTAAGTATCCACAGTTGTTCGTGGATCGAGTAGTTGAGCCTGCTAGTTAAATCTCGGGACGAGATTTCCTCAAGGAGGGGATACTATGACACCTGTGATTTAATCAGGTTGGTGATACCCTTAGAAATGGCTAAGAGTTCATTTTGTATGATTCTTGTGTGCTATGTGTTATATATGTGTGCTAAGTGATTTGAATAGGTGAATGATGTCATTGTAAGGTGTGTGATCATCTTATTTTAAGTGCGTTTGTGTTTGGTGATGAGTATTCCATTTGTTCACGTATAGTGATAATGGAAAGTAATGGCGTATAGCATGCAAAGTTACGTCAATGATTTTGGTGATTTTGTGTTAAGAGTTTATGGGAAATGTAGCATAATGGTAATAAGTAAAATGAGTAAAATTTGGATAATTATAGTGGACTTTCTAAATATAGAAAGTGAAAAGTGAAATGAAAAGTTATTTTTAAAAAGTTAAGTAGTTGCATTTATGTGAAAAGGTTTACCTAAATTAGCTTAGGTTTTTATAAAAACTTAAGGTAATTAAGATAATTAGTTAATTACTAATTATATATATATATATATATATATATATATTTAATTATATATATATATATATATATATATTATATATATATTATTATATAAATAGGGGCGATCGGCCAAAAGAGATAAGACAGAGGATTGGAAACCTAAATTAGTCAACTCTAAAAGCTTAAGGGATAAGGGACTCTTAGGGTATAAAGCCAATAACCTAGCTCATAATTTCTACCTCCAACCCTCTTAGTCGACCATATCAGCCCTCAAACCCTAAGAGTTGCCGGATTTTGTGCTTGATCCCCCCAAGAACGGGGTTCAGAATCGTTGTTTAGGTGCCTAGCATTAAGGTAAGTATGTTCATCTTAGGCTGTTTATGTATTCATGTAACATAAGTTATGATGGATCTAGGGTTTACATAAAATTTAAATTATATATGAACTGATAAATGATGGAATAATGATTAGGGTTTAATTATGATCATGTGGGTGTAAATGGTTAGGGTTAGATTGTGTTAAAACATGATTTAGAGTTGAGCAAAATTTAGGGATGTGTTTAACTGATGACATATCATTGATAAAAACGTGTTTCGATATGATTCCAGTGCCTAAATTGTGGTTCAAATAGTTTATTTTTTAAAAAGTCCAGCCTTGATTGATTTTGAGTTAGGGAAGTTGGTTAAATATTTGTTATAAGAAAAGTTGTCAAAACATTAAATTAATTAATATGGGTCAGAATTTATTTTATGTTTAGGTGGGTAAAAACCCTAACTTAATGTGGAAATTAAGGTTATCCAATATACAGTGACTAAGTTCTATATGTATATAAAGAAACCCTAGAAGGAGAGCTTCTAATTGTGTGTCTAAGTATGATAATAAGAGCCATACTTTTTAGTGTACAATCATATCCGAATTGGGACAGTTTTGAAGTTGGATTTTATTTGGGATAGTTACACATGTAATGGGAGCATGGGAATCACAATGTAGTTAGTAAACTCATGAATGAACTTAGGTGATTTTTGGTATGATTTATGAAGGTTGGTAAGTAAGGTTTTTAAGAGAGTAAAGATACATTAAAATTCTGCACTTTTGAACAAATTGTAGTTAACTAGTGTAAAGTGTTAATGAGGTGGTTAAGGTTAGGCATGGTGTCGGGGTGACCTTTGATGGTTAATCACACCCTTAGACATCCATCATATGTGTGTTATATGGACTAGAGCTTTTAGCTTGGTCGATTTATGATTTTGAGTTGAGCAGAATATATGGCTGTGTTCAACTGATGATATCTTGATGATAGAAACGTGTTTTGATATGATTTAAAAGCCTAAATTATAGTTCAAAGAGTCTATTTTTCATAAAGTCTAGCCTCAAATGATTTTGAGTTCTAAAAGTTGGTCAAACGTTGGTTACAAGAAAAGTTGTCAAAATAGTAAATACGGGTCAGAATTAGGTCATGTTTAGGAGGGTAAAACCCTAACTTAAAAGTGGAATTAAGGTTAGCCAATCTATAGTTGTTAAGTTCTCTATGTATATAAAGAAACTCTAGAAGAAGAGCTTCTGATTGTGTGTCTAAGTAGGGTAATTAGGGCCATAATTTTTAGTGTGCAATCAGATCCGAATTGGGATAGTTTTGAAGTTGGATTTTATTTGGGATAGTTACACATGTAATGGGAGCTTGGGAATCACAAAGTAGTTAGTAAACTTATAAATGAACTTGGACGATTTTTGGTATAGTTTATGAAGGTTAACAAGTAAGGTTTTTTTAGCATAATTGCTGTGCAAGTGTATTGTTTTATAATTGCAAGAATTGGTTGAATTGTTTTGAAAACGGATTGAATATGTGTGTCTGAAAACCTATGTTTCTCACAACCATTATGTTGACGTATAAGCATCATTTTCAAGTATTCAGCAGGATGAGATTAAAGTTGGGAAAAATGGCTAGATGGACCATAGGCAGCTGGCGAAGTTTAGTTATCTAGATTTTGTTATTTGTTTTGGATGATGAATGTTAATTGTTTTGCTTTGTTAGGATGTATGAATGTTTGCATGTCATGACGTTGGCATGAACTGCCTTCATTTCAATGTCAGACGCCTTTTAGATTTTGTTGATGTGATTGGGTATTTTCATGACACTACGTTTCTATACCTTGTATTTTATGCATGTTTTAGTTTCTCTATATAGACGCCAATGTGTTGTGATGATTCCTTTTCTCGTCACGCCTCGCGTTTCCGCCTTGGCGGGGTGTAACAGATTGGTATCAGAGTCAATGGTTATAGAGAAGTAGGTGGTTGAGCCTAGACTATAACCTAGGGGTCCTTCATGTAGATGCATTTAGGGCTTAAGTGTTTGATGCTATAACTGCTATGCTTCCCATCTATTTTTGCATACCTTATATCTCGTATTTTGCTAAGTTGTCATTTTAGTTATTTTGCCTACCATTATCTGATTTGATATGTATTACTTTCTTAGTATTTTAGCTATGTTTTTCCCCTACCCGTAAGAAGTCTCGTTGGAGAACCGTTTTCCCAATTGGACTTAAGCGTTATTAGGAGCCTCTTGTGGAACCGAAGGAGATAGGATAGTTGATCGTTTGTCAGATGTGTATAATACGGATGGACCCGCAAAGTCGGGGATTCTTGCGGAGGCAAAGTCAAACCTAAGCGAGGCCCAGCATAAGTTTATCCCGTCCTTTACCTCGTCATGTTGTTATTGATTAATTCTTTCGGATACTTCGTATTTTGGGAATTATTGTGAGAGTTTCGTTCCTTTATGTCGTTTCGATTTTATTTTGATATAAGTACGTAGTTATTTGATAAAGCATCCTTTATGTGTTAAGTTGGAGTGGTTTAAGATGTGCAATGTGGTATATGTGCTTATATGTGAATTATGATTGAATTAGGTAGTCTTGGAAGTAAGTACACGTGTGAAAGGAGGCACTTATAATTATGGTGGCCAACATAATTATAAAGGCATCACACACGTAGACTTGTGACCATGATTGCATTTATTTGTGTTTGGTTGTAAGGTGGTAATGTAATATGTTTTTTTATATGTGTATTCATGATAAGGATGATGGTATGGGTAGAGAATTATTCTCTTACCCTAACTAGAGGATATGTTAAATTAAGTTGTATAGATAGTAAGTTTCTCTTCTATCTAGTATTTATGGATACCTAGTATTATTATTATTATTATGGTTGCTCATTGCTCGGTTGTTTGTTTGGATCTGCTCTTTCAGATATAGGCGCTTTTCGTTAGTTCTTTCATTGCATTGACTACTCGTATGAGTATCAAAGGTTTCTTTTAAGCACTAATTGTTCATAACATATTAGTGTGGATCATTACTCCCTTCTTTGTATATCCCTTGGTTTTCGTAACCCGTTGGCAACGTGTTAGTATCGATGCTTTTAGGTTTGCTCTGTTGATCGTTATGTTGGATAAAACAATGAATTTTCTTTTGGGTACGTAACGTCTTGCATGATTTTTCTTGTACGAGTTCGTTTGATTTTATTTTGAGTATATGGTTCCTGGTATTTTCTTTTGTTTTCAAACAATAGAATTGTGTTAGGGTCTGTTCGGTGTTTTACTCTTTGGAAGTATTGTGTTAGTGTTTGAGAAAAAAACTGTGTTTAAAATGATCTTTGTAAAAAGAATATGTTTAAATGGTCTATACAAATAGAATATGAAAATTTTTAAGTGGTTTAATTTTTAAGTGGTTTAATAAATTTTATTTTATTATAAAAAGCTGGTTTGAAGTGATTCATAGTGGTAAGGTACAATATACCATTAGATAACCATATCTAGATTTTTTTATGACAACCAGAATGAATTTTATAAAGATTAAATTTAAGACAATTTTATTTATTATTTAAAATAATTTTTATACTTAAAATGACTTTCTTAATTTAAATTGATTTTTATAAAAACATTATTTAATTTGGTCTTTCGAGTAAAGTCGAT
>BQNB010084382.1:0-28768 GCA_026074375.1 Tanacetum coccineum | reverse complement strand
TTATTTAAACTTGGGCTTAAAGTCTTCATGTAATATACTAATGGGCTTGTCTGGCCCATTAGATGGGTTCGGGTGGGCCCATCAAATATTCTTCGGTGTCGGCTCCGGTTTTGACTGTTGACTTTGTCTTTCTTGGACTTTGGCTTTGATTTGACTTTGGCTTTGATTTGACTTTGGCTTTTCCACGCTTTTCCATTCCGTGCTTGGTTTTGTCCGTTTTTGCTTGATTTTTCATCCTTTTCTCGGATATCCGTTTCCTGCACAATATAAATGAAAACATACAAATACAATGTATTTTTTGGTACGTTTTTGGTCATTTAAGTCCGATTTTAATGGTGAAAAGTATGTGTAATTAAACGCATACCATAAACCCTTGTTCTGCCTTCTTTTAATACCGTGGATCTGAGTAGGGTCTTTGGCGTATCTATTTTTTACGAGAATTCTTCCAAGAATTTTTGACTCAGTTCTTCAAAATTGTCTACACTTTTAGGGTCCAAATTGTCGAACCGGTTTTGTGCCGCCCCACCTAGGGTTTGGCGAAACATTTTGCACCAAATGGGCATCTGCCATTCTTCTTGTTCGGCCGCCACCGAGAAGATACCTAAATGATTCTCTAGATCCTTGTTTCCCTCATATACCCTGATGTTCCAAGGGAGCTTAGACCTTTGATGGTATCTGAAGCGAGTAATTCTTTGGGTGAAGGGAGTGGGTTTTGGCCTTTTATATGGTGAGTTTAGATCTTCGTATGTATCTTCCGAACCTTCCTCATGTTCGGAGTCTGAGCTTGTTTCTTGGTATCCGGACCTTTTCCCCCTAGACTTGGACTTTTCCCTTCTTGCTTTCTTTTTTGGTTATGCTCCGGTCTTCCAGCCTTCTTGACCTCCTTAAGTGTGCTGGTTCTTTGTTCTTAGAGGCGATCCTCTGACTTTTACTGGCGAAGCGAGTTTGTTTGTGAGTGTTAGACGTGCCGAAAGATTCAAGGGAGAATCGATCGGAAAAACCTCTTGCTAGCGACCTGGCCGGAGCTTCTTTATCAGATTCGGCAAGTCTTCTTGGCGTAGCTTTTGTCTTGGCTTGTTGGTCGTGCTCTTTGATCATGGTTCTCAATACATCAATGTTTTCTTTGATAAAGGCCGAAGAAGGGGAAGGGGCTTTCTGCGCTTCTAGGACTGGTTCAGTGGGACCCCCATGGGTCTCCGTTCCCACACCCCTCGCATCTGTTCCCCGAATCTCCTCCTCCACAGGCTGTGAGTCAACCATGCCTTCTTCAATTTTCTTCTTTGGGCAGATTGGGATGCCGGGTCCTACGGATGGTGCCAAATGTTGAGGTAAATTTATGTGGGCTACTTGGGCTTAGTAAAAGTGACCTCAGTGGTAATGAGTATTGAGTTCAGCTTGGTTCCTCCGGAGCTTAGTCCTTCGTCTCCTAGCTGAAAATAAGAAAGAACACCGTTAGCTCACCCCGGGGTGTAAATCAGGAACCAACTCCGGCATAAGAGTAAGTACAGTGATATGAGATAAATTTAGAGAATATAAAGTATGGTTCAGAGTAGGTGTTATGTGTCCCGTCCTAGGAAAATGAACTCTCCCTTTATACTACTTGGGATTCGCTACAAGACATAACCGTGGGGCTCTCTCTTGATACAATTTGTCGGCTACGTGTCATTCCAAGGACAGTGGTCCTTCGCAAGGATTGTACCTTTTTCAGATTGTCCTTAGATACCGCTACATTAGGACGGAGCTATTAACTCCGAACCTGATATATCCTTCGACATAACAGCTTCTTTAGAGTTCTGGTGGTGACTCCGGACCTGACATGTCCTTCAACAAGTCAGCTTCTTTGGAGTGTTCATTTAGTTTTAGCCCGTGCTGTTTTGGCAGGAGTATCTAAGCTATATTTCTTCTTAGAACGTCTGGGGGATACCTCATCAGGGGTCACAGCCCAATAAGCTAAGCCAAACAATGGCTTGGTCTTGGTCTGTGAGCCTTGGCTTGTGTTGTGGCTTATTCATCTAACTTATATTTGTTAATGGGCTTTAGTATTAGGCCTAAATCGGGTTTATAAATGGTAACAACATGTTGGACTACTAATTGGGCCACTAATAGGTGTAAACTAGTCATTTAAACACCTGGAAAGGATCTTTGAGAATGATTTACACCCGTGTAGTTAAGTTAGTCTTTTGGAGAAATTTATTTTGATAAATCATTACGAAAAAGTAGATTTTGTAATTTTTGTCAAAATTGATTGGTTTTAGAGAAAATGTTTGGAAAATGAGGTTAAAAAACCTTGGAAAATGTTTTATAAACGAACGGGTCATGCCAAAATTTTATAAAAATATTATACTTAGACTATTTTATGAAATTTCTAATTTCTTAAAAACCCGACAATAAGACGAAATAATAAAATATTATTATTTTAATAGAATGACTAAAAGACGAAAACCATATTTATAACATTATAGAATATAAAACTTCTATAAATGGTTTAGCATAATGTAAACGTGTCTTTACATATAATCAATACAATTTAAACTAGAACACTAGGGGTTACCGAATAAATTACTGGAGTATACTTATGAATATCGATTTTCTAAACATTGTTATTTTACTTATCTATTTTCTTAAATAGTATAAGTGTATAGTATCAAACCTACATACTTAGTATATCTCATTCGAGTCTAAATCATCAACCACTACGCAACCAATACCACTAAAATCGGTATTACGAAAACATTTTCTAAACTTCTATGCATCAAATCCAAATACCCATCTCAAGCATAATTCTAAATCAGTCAAATTGCTAGGTTATGTCTGGGAGCTATTGTATATCATTGTTGACCTATCATATTCTTTGCTACTTGTTATCTTGTTAAGGTGAGTTCTCTAGCCTCACTTTTTTAAACACTTTTCTGTTAGGGGAATATGATACTCAAATGCTTTTCAATGCTTTTCATCTGTGCAAAACTACTATCATTTTGGACAATCTATGTGCCTATGACTGCTATGTGAATGACATGAGGACTATTTGAACAAGTTCTGTAGAACAAATCATTTTGTGCATGAGTTCTATGTGAATTTCTATGCAAGGATAATTTGTCGACCTATGTTAGCTCCAGCTGGCAGGTCCTAGGTACAGAGGACAATAAGCGCTCAGACCATTGTGAATGGTTGGTATCATTGAAGATGTTATGAATCTATGTGAATGCTATGAATCTAATTGAAATGCTATGATCATTTAGAACATTATGATAGCATGGGGTTGCTATGTTGGAATCAAAATCTATTGCATACATTCGGCTTTCATATTGCACAATTGTCCACTACTTAAATTCTAGCACAGCAACTGGGTTTACCTCTAAACCTACGAGCTTACCAACTTTATGTTGACCTTTTCGAGTATCATTTTTAGGTGATGCAATTGCTCGTTAAGTTCAAGATAGAATGCCTTAGAGACCTAAGCTATCCTGTGAGGGATCATTGTTGAAGGATTTGCATTCAAGACTTGTTTTCATGTTGATGATCATAGAGTATCCTAGACTTATCTTATCCCTATATTGGGTGTTGGTTTGCAATAAATTTAAACTATGTGTTGTGTTCATCGACTATTTTGACACAAGTTTTCATACTTGTCGTCGGAGGATGTTGTGACACTATTTGGTATGCATTTAGATTTCTCTATATTGTATCATGTGTTATGACGATTCTGTACTCTGTCACGCCTCGTGTTTCCGCCATTGTCGGGGTGTGACAGTTTGGTATCAAAGCACAGGTTATAGAGAACTAGGTGGTTTGGCCTAGACTATAACCTAGGAACCTTCATATAGTTTGCCTGATAGGACCTATGTGTGCCTATTACTTGCTTTGCGCGTACGTATAGTCTATCATTTATCGTATTAGTTAGACCAATCATTGGGCTGTGTGGGCTAGATACTGAGTACAACTGGGAAAGGATGCATCTATAAATATGGTGGCCAATGTAATTATGAATACATCACAACCCACACGGACTTAGTTATCCCGCTCGCTCGAAACGGCGATTGGCACCATAGGACCGTTATTCGAGTTATAGCATACTAGGATCGTTATTCGAGCCATAGCATATTAGGACCACCGTTATGCGAAATTCCTCACTGACCTAATGAGTACTTGTATCCCCCTCGTGTAGATAATGGTTTTAACAATGACAACCCGCAATGCTGCTCGACGCACTACTACAACACGAGGTGGAGGGACAAGTGAATAGAATGGTCAAGAAGGTGAGAGGTCTGGAGATCAGGCAGTAAGTGGCCTAGGTAGCCAAGGAGGTGCTAGAGGTGGCTAAAGAAGTGGTTGAGGTAGCCAAGGAGGTGGTCAAGATGGCCAAGAAAGTGATCAGGGTAGTCAAGGAAGTAGTCGAGGTAACAAAGTGAATGGGGGTGGTTGTGGAGTCCCTGACTTTGCTACCATCATCGCTCAGCAGTTGCAAAACCTACTACCTACTATTGTAGCACAAGTAGGAAACCACGTTAACAACCAAGGGAATAATAAGAACCAAGACGACAACGTCGTCAATGACAAAAACTAGGGTAATGTTAGGACTATGAACAACGATCGAGGTGGTTGTTCATACAAGGAGTTCATGGCTTGTAACCTAAAGGATTATGATGGAGAGGGTGGTGCGATAGTCTACACTCGCTGGATTGAGAAAATGGAATCAGTCCAAGATATGAGTGGGTGTAGAGAGAACCAGAAGGTTAAGTACATTACCGGTTCTTTTATCAGTAAGGCACTAACCTGGTGGAACTCCCAAGTCTAGACTAGAGGTCACGAAACCGCAGTTGGCATGACCTAGGAAGACTTTAAGACTTTGACAAGAAAGGAGTTCTGTCCAAACAATAAGATGCAAAAGCTAGAAACTAAGTTTTGGTGTCACGCCATGGTCGGAGCTGGCCATGCTGCGTACACTGATCGATTCCATGAGCTTGCTAGGCTAGTCCCTTATTTGCTTACCCCTGAAAACAAAAGAATTGAGAGGTACATCTATGGCCTTGCTCTACAGATCCGTGTTATGGTGGCAGCAACAGAGCCAATAACAATTCAGAGTGTTGTACTAAAAGCCGGAATGCTAACCAATGAGGCAATTAGGAATAGAGCATTGAAGGAGGTTATTGAGAAGAGAGGGAATAATGGAGAGTCGAGTATGGATGGAAATGTTAGGGATGATAACAAGAGGTCTAGGACTAGAAGGGCATTTGCCATAATTATAAACCCTGTTAGGAAGGAGTACACTGGTACCGCACCCAAATACCCAAACTACAACTATCACCATCAACCCGATGTACCTTGTTGTTCATGTACAAACTGCAACCGATTCAGGCACATTGCCAAGGATTGTAGGGTAGGGCCTAGGGTAGTGAATCCCTTGAATGCTAGAAACTCGACTGCTGCTCGTGGGGCATGTTTTGAATGTAGTGGTACTAACCATTACAAGGCAGCATGCCCTAGGTTGAATCGAGCCCCAAGACCAGGAGGAAACCATCCAAACCAAGTGATGCCTATCGAGGGAGGTTAAGGTCATGGAAACAATGGCAACCAGGCACGTGGAAGGGCCTTTGTGATGGGAGCAGGGGAGGCTCTCCAGGACCCAAACATAGTTACAGGTACGTTCACTTTAAACAATCACTATGCCACGACTCTATTTGATTCTAGTGCCGATTATAGCTTTGTTTCCACAACTTTCATACCATTGTTAGACATAGAGCCCAGTAACTTAGGTTTTAGTTACGAGATCGAAATAGCTAGCGGTCAACTAGTAGAGATCAATAAGGTTATTTGAGGTTGCAACCTAGAAATAGAAGGTCACATCTTTGATATTGACTTGATACCATTCGGACACAGAAGTTTTGATGTAATTGTAGGAATAGACTGGTTGTCCAGGCATAAGGCCAAAATCGTTTGCCATGAGAAGGTAGTTAGGATTCCACTACCAAATGGCAAAATACTTAGAGTCTTAGGGGAAAGGCCAGAAGAGAAGGTGAGACATTCTAAGAGTGCAAAAGTCAAAGAGTAGAAACTGAAGGACATAGTTATCGTTAGAAACTTTTCCGAGGTATTTCCTGACGACCTATCAGGATTAAACCCTTCTCGAGAAATTGAATTTCATATCGACTTAATCCCTGGAGCTATGCCGGTCGCGAAATCCCTTTATCGTTTGGCGCCCTCTAAAATGGAGGAGTTGTCAAGTCAGCTCATAGAACTTCAGGGCATAGGTTTCATTCAACCAAGTTCATCACCATGGGGAGAACCAATATTATTTGTCAAGAAAAATGATATTATAGAGAATTGAATAAGTTGACCATCAAGAACCGTTATCCCTTTCCTAGAATAGACAACATATTCGATCAGCTGCAAGGATCCCAATATTTCTCTAAGATAGATCTTCGGTTTGGATACCATCAGCTGAGAGTGCACAAGGACGACATTTCAAAGACTACATGTAGAACTCGATATGGACATTTTGAGTTCACAGTAATGCCCTTTGGTTTGACGAATGCACCAGCGGTATTTATAGACTTGATGAACCGAGTATGTAGGCCTTACTTAGACAAGTTTTTCACAGTGTTCATAGATGACATCTTGATCTACTTTAGGACTAAGTAAGAACATAAGATGCACCTAAGGTTAATCTTGGAACTACTCAATAAGGAGAAACTATACGTAAAATTCTCTAAGTGTGAATTCTGGTTGCAAGAAGTGCAGTTCCTTGGGCATGTGATTAACGGTGATGGCCTACATGTAGACTCCAGCAAGGTTGAACCTGTTAAGAATTGGGAAGCCCATAGAACTCCATCAGAGGTTTGCTTATTCTTAGGATTAGCAGGATACTACCGCTGATTCATAGAGAATTTCTCCAAGTTAGCCAAACCCCTTACCATTTTGACACAGAAGCACAAAGAGTACGTTTAGGAAGAGGAAAAAGAGAGGGCATTTGAGACCTTAAAGGATAAGCTCTGTAATGCACATGTTTTAGCACTCTCCGATGGACCAGAAGATTTCATAGTATACTGTGATGCGTCAGGTTTAGGACTAGGTTGTGTACTAATGCTGAGAGGTAAGGTGATAGCATATACCTCCGGACGGTTGAAAGAAAAATTATACCACCCATGATTTGGAATATGGTTCAGTTGTACTTGACCTTAAGATCTAGAAACACTACTTATATGGGGACAAAGAGCGTCATATACACCGACCATAAGAGTCTCCAACACATCTTCAATCAGAAGGAACTAAATATGCGTCAACGTCGTTGGATAGAGCTATTCGGCGACGATGACTGCGAAATTCGCTACCATCCTGGTAAGGCGAATGTAGTAGCTGACACACTAAGTAGAAAGGAGAGATTTAAGCCTAGGAGAGTTCGAGCTATGAGCATGACCATTCAGTTGAGTATCAAGGATAAGATACTAGTGGCACTGAATGAAGCAATCAAGGCTGTCAATGCACCAGCAGAAATGCTGCAAGGGCTAGGCGATCAGATAGAACATAGGAGTGATAGAGCATTGTATTATCTAGATCAAATATGGGTCCCTTTGATGGGTGATGTGAGAACCCTAATAATGGATGAAGCTTATAAGTAGAAGTACTCAGTACACCCAGGAGCAGATAAGATGTACTATGACCTTAGGGACATGTATTGGTGGCCAGGAA
Source organism: Tanacetum coccineum (assembly GCA_026074375.1). Taxonomy (NCBI): domain Eukaryota; kingdom Viridiplantae; phylum Streptophyta; class Magnoliopsida; order Asterales; family Asteraceae; genus Tanacetum; species Tanacetum coccineum. The sequence goes on along the minus strand of BQNB010084382.1, from coordinate 21,082 downwards.
TGAAGAAAGATATAGCCCTGTATGTTAGAAAATGTTTGACCAGTTTTAAGATTAAGGTTGAACACTAGAGGCCATCCGGCTTACTACAGCAACCTGAGATCCTAGAATGAAAATGGGAGAGAATAGTCATTGTTGAGGTAATTTTACATGGGCTACTCGAGCTTGGTGAAAAGACCTTAATATTTATGAATATTTGGGTCAATTTGGATTCTCTAAAGCTTACTCCTTCGTATCCTAGCTGAAAATAATAAAGAGCACCGTTAGCTCATCCTGGGGTGTTAATCCGAGACCAACTCCGGTGTAAGAGTAAGTATATGTATATGAGATAATTACGAAGAATATGTAAGGTGTGGTCTGGAATAGATGTTATCTCCCGGCTTGGGGAAATGAGCTCCCTTCTTTATACTATTTGGAGTTCACTACAAGACATAACTGTGGGGCTTTTCCTTGGTACTATTGTCGGCTACGTGTCATTCTAAGGACAATGGTCCTCGGCAAGGATTATACCTTTGTCGAGTTGTCCTTTGATACCGCTGTGCTAGGACGAAGCTATTGACTCCGGACCTGACATGTCCTTCGACACACCAGCTTCTCTGGATTTCTCCTGGTTACTCCAGACCTAACATGTCCTCTGACTTGCTAGCTTCTCCGGAGTACTTATCCGATTTGGCTCGTGTTAGTTTGGCAGAGGTATTCAAGCTACCATTCTTCTTTGGAAGTTCGGAGAGAGACTATACCTCATCATGTCCCCCCCCCCCCAGTCTAGTATGAATGTCATTAAGACTTTCGTGCTAGACTTATTAAATGTACTGAACACGTGGATCGTCCCTCTCTACTTAATGAATGCTGACGTGCCCTTACCATATCTACCTTTCCTTTTGGATTGTTGTTAGGGCTACGTCTTGCTTATGTCACGACGGTTGATTTTCCCAGAGCCCCTATAAATAGTTTCATTTTATTTTCACCTTTTCACTTTTTTATTTTTACCCACACCGCTGCATCCTTTATCTTTTTCTCCCTAAAGCTCTGGTTGTTTTCCATTGCATACTTTATTTCAAAAGTAGGTTTTTTCTGTCTCTTTTGTTTCCTATTTTCTTGCCATGTCTAGAAATGATATAAAAACCCGTGTTTCTACTCTCTCGAAGGATGAATTAGGAGACTTGGTTAAGACTTTCCGTATACCTGCAAACCTTCATCCTTGTTTGCCTGACCCTGCCCTTACCATGGATCGTCTTCCTGACGAAGCCATAGGTGTGCATTCTGAATATCTCTAATTTTCTGATGTTCGCGTTCCTTCTTTCTGTTTTGAAGTATTTCAAGGTCCGTATTTCACAATTGGTCCCTTTGGGTTTGAATAAGGTCGTTTCTTTTGAGGTTGTGTGTCGTAATTTGGGTATTGTCCCTACTGTCACATTGTTCCAGGTGTTTCAAGTCTTGTGCAAATAAGGAGATTGGTTCTCTTTTGCAAGACGTTGGAGTATAGAGGATGTTTATATGGATTATGGTCTTTTGAGCCTAAAAAAGTGGAAGAACAATTTTTTCTTGATAGACCGTAGGGCCATTCTGGATCACCTTACTTAGAGACACTCTCACTCCTGTATTTCTAATGATTTACCCATTGATGGTTATGATCGGAATGATGTGGAGCGGTTATGTGCTCGCGTAATCCGCCTTCGCGAGATGAAAGAGGAGGTGCTTGTCTGCTCTGGTTTAAGCTCTGCATGGCTTAACAAAAAGTGTGATCTGGTGTTCTAAAAGAAAGCTGATGATGCTGGTAAGTTAGGGAGGAGGTTATATGATCTTATTTTTACTTGCTTTCCACTTTTGGCGTCTTGATTTGGTTGTTTTTTGTGCAGAGATGAGTAGTTATGATTTTATGACTCTTCCTTCTTGGGGAGATGCTAAAACTGTTGAAGAACTTCACCATCTTTTCGTTCCTATTCTCGACCGTGGTTCTGTAGCATACTACTGCGCCTGCTGCTGAGGGTGCTCTGATTCCGTTGCCTACTCCAGATGAGGTTGCCGCTCCTCAATCGGATCCTTGCTTGGTTAAAAAGTCCAAGGACCTTTGTAAGGGAAAATTCAACCTACCTCGGTTGTTGTCTCCGAACCGAACCGTCCATTTAAAAAGAGAAATAAAAAATAAAAAAAAAAAGAGAAAAAAAGAAAGAAAAAAAAAATAAAAATATAAAAAAAAAAAAAAAAAAAAAAAAAAAAAAAAGAAAAAAAAAAAAAAAAAGGAAGGAAAAATAAAAAAAAAAAAAAAAAAAATAAAAACAAAAAGAAAGAAAAAAAAAAAAAAGAAGTTAAGAGAGAGAGAGAGAGAGAGAGAGAGAGAGAGAGAGAGAGAGAGAGAGAGAGAGAGAGAGAGAGAGCTTCGGAGGTTGGGTCTAGTGCTCTAGAGGTGGAACAGGTTAAGGGTCTGGATGATGTGACTGACTTTTATGTTGATCTTGAAAATAGTTTAGATAGAACTGGCAGTACTCTTGCTAGGGTTGTTTCTACCCCTACGCCGCATCTTGGCAAGAGACTCGAGCCTCCTCCTTCTTCATTGTTTGTTGCTATTTCTGAATCGCTTCAAATTGGTGGTTCTGTTCATGCTTCTACTTCCATACACGACTTTGCTCGAAAAGGTATTGTCTAGTTATGCTGAAGTGCTGTTCCATTTTTTTTATTTTTAAAATTTTTTTTCTTGAGTTTTTGCACGTTCTCTTTCAGGTTATGCTACTAATGGCTTTGCTGGAAATCCTGGGTCTGAGGATGTACGGCGTTGTTTAGATCCGCTAGATATACTGGCCCGTGGTGCTCTTGCTCGCGATTCGGAGTATGATCAGATACCGAAGGATAACTTTGCCACTGCTTCTCGTGGTGAGGAGATTGATTTGACACTCTTTTTTTTGCTTTAGGCCCCTATGTCATACCTTACCGTTTTATGGTAACCCTTCTCCTCCTTATTCATGGCAGCAGTGGGATGGGCCTCATGCGCTGGTGGATAATATTCTAGCCAAAGAGATCTTTAGGGATCCGGATGTTTACAAAAGGGATTTAGATCGTACTATTACCCTTGCTGAGCTTAGGAGAACGAAATCTTTGCTTCCCTTAGAGTTGATGAACCGTGTTAATGTTCTTTGTGCTTTACTTGTTTCGCATGGTACGAAGCTGAATAACCATTATTCTAACTTGGTTAATCGTAAGTCTCGCACTCAGGAGAAGGTTGATAATAAAACAAAGTATGTTTAGGAGCTTCGTTCGGAAGTTACTACTTTGGATAAGGAGCTTGAGAAAGCTTAGGGGGATTGCAGTGTTTTGGCTCAAGAGAACAGGGAGCTTTGTTCTCAGAATGAAGCTTCCTCTAAGGAGGTAAACAGGTTGCAATCTCAGCTTGCAAATGCCAAAGATTTTACTGCGAGATTGTCAGATGAGTTAGCCTGGACCGATGTGAAATTAGCTGATCATGCCCTTGTTGTGAGAGATTTGTAGAACGAGCTTGCCTTGGAGAACTCTAAGTCTCAAGAGTATAAAGATATTGCCGAAGGCTTAAGGAAGGAGGTTACCCGGTTTGTTGGTTCTGGTGTAGAATTTCTTGTTCGGAGGTTGTTGTCGAGTGACGAGTTCCATGATACTCTTGCTCATTTTGTGTCTCTTGGAATAGCTTCTAGTGTTGAGAAGGGGTTACGTATGATGCGTACTGATGCTGAGTTTGAAGCAGCTGCCCAAAATATTTCTAACTTTTTGATTGGTGCCGAAGCTGAATTTAACAAAGCTCTTGATGCCTTTCCATCCATCTAGTTTCCTTTTCTTGGTAAAGTTGCATTGGTGGCCGAAGGTCCCCTTTCTGAAGGGACCCAAATTATGCCAGAAAAGTTCGTTCATTCGGCCGGGTCTGTGTCTAATGTGGTCGTTGCTATTAGTGAAGTTCCAAACCAAGCTCCTATTGATCAGGCTTCCGATGGCATACCTTCCATTGCTTAGTTTACCTTTGATATGAATTTGATTAGCTTTATGTTGTGTAAGCATTTTGAATAATTATGATAGTTTTGTTACTATCATCTTTTTGGTGGTGCTTTACTTGCACCCTTGCTGGTCTTGTAATTTGCCCGCACTATGTTACTGTGTATTTGCATTATCCTTTCTTATTGTGTTGTGCCTGCTTTATGTTTCTGTTATGTTATTTACGTGCTACGGTCATGTTTGCCCCTTGTATTTGTTTGTTTTTTAAGACGTGGCCAAGGTATATACCGACGCAGAGTATTAGCCAACTATTTGTGTATTAAGCATACATACTTAGACAATTTTTATTAGAACCTAGGTAGATTGTATTATTCTTCTCCATTTGATGTATCTATTCATAAGAAAGCTTACTTGTTGGGAGGGGAAGACTTTGTGCTTCCTCCTTTCCTCTAGCGAGTTAGCGTGTTTCTCTTTTCGCCCTTGTTGTTGTACATTATTTCATCTGGAGGTAGTGAGCCATCTGATGCACGTGTGTTTTAACGGATTCATAATTCATGTTATCATAAGTACATACACTGGGTTTGTTGCTTCTAGTTTGCAAAAGTTTACAACGTATTTGTCTGGAGGATCTAGCAACGTTTTCATTTCTCTCCTCTATTTCCTATTACATGTAATACTTTTGTAAATTACTAGAGTGCCATGTTTGTGGTATTTCCATTCCTTCCATAGATCAGAGCTTGTAGGCACTTGTGCCATATGCTTCAACGATCTCGTATGGTCCTTCCCATTTTGGTCCGAGTTTGCCTATGCTTTCCACTTTTGACAGCTCGTTTTTCCAAAGAACAAACTCACCGACTTTGAACAGCGTGTGACGGACATGTTGATTGTAGTATTTTTCCACTTGTTGTTTTCGCTTTGCCTCCCTAATTGCTGCGATTTCTCATCATTTCTCTAGGAGGTTTAGGTTCAACCGAAGTGCCTCCTTATTTTCTTCATCTAACCCTTGGATTATTCGCCTTGTGGGCATGCCTATCTTTGCAGGTATAACTTCTTTCGTGCCGTATGCTAAGTAAAATAGCATTTCTCCGTTGCTTGTCTTGGGTGTCGTTCTATGAGCCCATAGTACGTTTAGTAGCTCCTCAACCCATGCTCCTCCTTTTTGATGCAACGTCGTTTTGATTCCCTGCATAATGCTTCGGTTGGCCCATTCTACGACTCCATTTGCTTGAGGATGATCTACTGATGTGGTGAAAAGTTTTATTCCTAGTCTCTCTACTCAGGATTTGAATAGGTCATTGATCAATTGGGTTCCGTTGTCTGTTATGATGGTGGCTGGCACTCCGAACCTGCATACAATATTATCAAATGCAAAATTTTGACCTGTTTACCTGTTATGCTAGTCACTGGTTTGGCCTCCAACTACTTGGTGAAATAATCAACGACGACTATCAAATATTTTATCCTTCCTGGGGCTTCTGGGAGAGGTCCAACAATGTCCATTCCTCACTTTCGGAAGGGCCAGGCCGATGTGACAGAGATCATGTCATTTTTTGGCAACCTTGGTATGGTTGCGCATACATGGCATGAGTTACAGCTTCTTATTCCGTTATTGGCATCCTGATGCATGCTCGGCTAGTAATATCCTGCGTTCATGGCCTTATGCACCACTTTCCTTGGTCCATCATGCATTCCGTAAGACCTCATGTATATTTCCTTATTTACATACTTTGCTTGTTGCGGGCCTATGCATCGTAGTAGTGGTCCTAGGTATGATTTTTGATATAAGATTCCATCATCCATGAAGTAGTTATGTGCTTTTTCTCTAATTATTCGTGCTTCGATAGTTTCATCTGACAGTATCCCTCTTTCGATGTATTCCTGTATAGGTGTCATCCAAGTTCTTGCTGTTTCTTCTACTATTGTGTTTACTTTGGCCATATCCACTGATTGTTCATTGAGCTCTTCTACCAATACCCCTTTCATCAATCCTTCGCATTGCACTACTGCTAGTTTGCTTAGGGCATCGGTTTTTTTGTTCTCCTTTCTTGGTATGTGGTTTATTTGAAAGTTGCTGAAGTTTTGGATCATTTCTAAGACTTTCTGTTTATATTTTTTTTGCCTCTGGCTTTATATGATCCTTCTACCTGATTTGCTACCAGCTTTGAATCTACGAATGCGTGAATCTTTTCTACCTTCATCTTGGCTGCTATTCTTAGACCAGCCAGCAGTGCCTCGTATTCCGCATCATTATTTGAGTTAGTGAAGTTCAATCGGATGGCGTAGGAATACTCTGTTCCCTCCGGATCTATCAAAATAAGACATGTTTCTGATCCGTGATCGTTGGATGCTCCATCGGTGTACAATTTCCATAAGTTTGTTTCGTCCGGAGGAGCTGTGGGAGCCTGGTCCTCCGTGGTCCTTCGTACCTTTTACATCTTTTCTTCCGTCAAAGTTTCTTCTTGTTCAGCTGCTCTTGTATGTGTAGGGCTGTCCTCTGTCATTGTATCTGCTAGTAAGTCGGCCAACACTTGTCCTTTTATCGTGTTTCTAGGCATGTATTGTATGCCATAAGCCTCAAGTTCTACCGCCCATTTAGCCAGTCTTCCCGTTGCTTCCCGATTGCTTAGTATTTGGTTTATTTGTTTGTCCGTGATGACCTTGATTGTGTGACCTTGAAAGTACCTTCTCAGTCGTCCAACGGCGTGTACTAGTGCTAGGGACAACTTTTCCATCGGATGATAGTTAATTTCTGCACCTTGCAATGCTCTGCTGACGTAATGGATTAGGATTTGTCTTTCGTTTCTTTCCACTAGCAGAACGATACTAACTGCCTCATTGGTTGCCGATAGATAGACCATGAGTTCTTCATCCTCCATAGGAGCCGTTAACATTTGTAGTTCTACTATTAACTTCTTCATTGTCTAGAATGCTTCTTCTGCCGCCGATGTCCAATGGAAATATTTCTTGTTTGCATATTTTTTTACGAGTATCTAGGCAGGGTAAGACCCTTTCTGCTGCTTTAGACACGAATCTGTTTAAGGTGGAGAGCTTACCACTTAGCCGCTGCATTTGTTTTAGACTACTTGGGGAGGGCATGTTCATAACAGCCTTTGTCTTCTCCGAGTTTGCTATGATTCCTTCGGAGGTGACTATGTATCCCAAGAACTTTCCTTCTTCCATTCCAAAGGAGCATTTTTTATTTAGCTTCATGTTTACTTTTTTTGAGTGTCAATAATGTTTCTTCAACGTCCTTTATTATGTCCAGCCCCGTTTTACTTTTGATTACCATATCATCCACACAGGCTTCTAAGTTTCTTCCTATTTGTCCTTCAAATATAGTATCAACCAGCCGTTGGTATGTTGCCCCTGTATTTTTTAGTCCGAAGGTCATCTTTGTGTAAATAAAAACTCCTTCGTTCGTGTGGAATGCTATTTTTTCTTCATCTTTCTTAGCCATCTGTATCTGATGGTATCCTTTGTAAGCGTCCAAAAAGCATTTGTATTTGAATCCCATTAGGGACTCGATCTTCCAATCAATCTTGGGAAATTGGTATAAGTCTTTGGGGCAGGCTTTGTTTAGATCTTTAAAGTCGATGCACATCCTCCAGCTGTTGTCCGGCTTCTTTACTAGGACGGGGTTAGCCACCCACGAGGCGTATCGTACTCGTTTTACTATTCCAGCCTTGAGCCATTCTGCCACCTCTTCTTTCACCACCTTCCTTCTATCTGGAGCTATGCTCCTCTTTCTTTGGGATCTTGGCTCTATGTGAGGGTATGTTTTTAGCTCGTGTTCCGCTATGAAGCAAGGAATTCCTGTCATATCTGTCGGGGTCCAAGCAAAAGCATCAGCATGTTTGTGTAGTATTTCTATTAAGCTGGTCCTACATTCCGTGGTTAGGTTTCCTTCAATTGTGACGGTCTGGTCTGGATGACCGTCATGAATTACCACATTCTTTAGGGTTTTGCTCTCGTTTGGTGCCTTTGGGAGCTCATCCTTTACCTTGTCTTTTTTTTATCTCGGATGACTTCTCTACGAGGGCGAGAGGATGACGATTGTCCGGACTTGGTGGTCCCCTCCTTTTCATCACTTTGTTCTTGAATTTCTTCTTTTTTCTTTATAGTTGTTTCTTCTAGTTCGGAGGCTTGTATCCGGGGATGGGTGATTCTCCTTTCCGAAATGGGTCCTTGTGCTTCTTCCATCCTCCGACACTCTTAAAGGGTTTCTCTCTTGGTAGTAATCGTTGCGATTTCGTTGTCCGTAGGAAACTTTATCATTAAGTAAATAGTGGAGGCTATTGCCCCCAAGCTTCTCAAGCCGATCCTTCCTAGTATGACATTATAAGGGGAGTGAATTTTGACCACTATGAATTCCATTGTGATCGTTCAGAGCTTGGTTCTCCCATGGTCACATTGAGGTTAATGACCCCCATCGGATAGTTCACTTCTCCTGAGAATCCTACAAGCGGTATTCTTGATTCTTTGAGTCTCACTTTTGTTTCGGCCCCTAGGTTTCGAAAGCAGTGATCATACATAACTTCTGAAGAGCTTCCCCCATCCACGTATATCCTTCGGACATGAAATGTAACAACCCACAATTTTCATCACTGTAATTTCCACTTATATTAGATTAAATACCACTTTTTCACGGGAAATTTTTTGCTTTATTTCATTATGTAACATAGTTTACATTTCTAAAGTAAATGAGCTCACACAACTACCTATGCCAATTCTATCTACGTTTATATCAAGTAAACGCCTTAATATGTCAAGTCACTATTCTAATATCCTCTATATCATGTACGTTATCTATTTAACGTAATTTTCATAACATTATTACTAAATGAACTTTATCCGTTAACGTTTATACCAAAACCCTAACTACATGTAATGTATACATAAAAACAAATATACAAGCTTATGATGCATATGTACAAGTATTCCTAAGAATAAATTCAAATATGTTTTCCCTCCTTAATCATGGTACAACACCTTAAAGCTTAAAGTACAAGCCGATTGTGCATGATATTCAAATGAGCTCATTTCCCTCTAAATTCTACAAGGCATTTAGTACTACCTTTCTAGCCTAGGGTACAAGTCTTCTAAGCACAACATTTAAACATATTTTTTTCCTCCACACACCATTCCACACTCGTCCTAAACCAAAACCCTAACCCGAAAACCCTAGCAAACCTGATACCACTTAAACTAGTTCATAATTATAGATTCAAAATCTGATCCGTGATAAAACATAGGATCTAGGCAAAATCAGTAGGCTTTGGGTATTAAGCAAAAATATTAGGTTATAGCCCTATGTCTTGTGATCATTTTGCAGATTGACTTGACCCGATTCAATGTCGGATGAATTAGTTATAGCCGAAATGGCAAAGGTGCGCAGATTCTCTACACTTGTAGTAAATGGCTATTATCTCTAGATTTTTGTATAGTAACCTCTAAATATGTAAAACTAAAAGTTGTAGAGGACTCAAATATCTAACAATGCTCACTGGTTTGAGCTTCATCGGAGTTATGGTTTGTAAATGGCAACCATTTTACCGAGACTAATATTGACTGTCAAAAACAGCCATGCCCTTTCATTAAAAATTTGACCCTTGAGCCCCAAGCAAGACCCTTGGCCACCACTCAAGACCCTTGGCCACCACTCCAACATCTTGGCCACCACTCCAAGTAGCTTGGCCATTACTTCACTCCAAAAACTTGGCCATTACTTCTCTTCTACACTACATTCATTCATAATTCACCATTCAAACTCAAAACAACTTCAAAATGATGATCTAACCAATCCATAGAAGAGAAGAAAGGAAGAACTCAGCAAGTAGAATCCAAGAAATAAAAGAAAAAAGGTCCTTGATTCATCTCCAAAGAGTGTTCGACCCATTTCAAGTCATTCGACCCATTTCCACCAATTTCGACTCATTTCAAGTTCAAGTAAGCTTATAACTTGTTTAATAAACTATTTCCTTGTTTTAGAACTTTTATAAGCTTTGTTAGATCCTATATAAACTCTTGTTTAAGCCCTTGAACCACAAACTCATGCGTTTTGGTTTTCCTAAACCAAATGTGCCCATTTTGATCTTTCTAGTTCATAAGCTCTTTTGATAAGCTATAAGCTCGTAAAACCTATTTATTCTAACTTATTTTAGCTTATAGTAATAAGCTATAACCTGCAAATTACTTTCTATATTGAAAAATTTCAAGATTATGAATTTTGGACTAAAATTGTAAATATTTTCATGCATAAGGGTATATATTGTAAATTTTTAAAATTATATAGTTTTGGGTCAAAAATGTCTTTTTCCTAAAGTTATAACTACAAGGGGCTGTTTTGCCAAATTTTAAAGTCAAAGGTTTAATATATATATACTTTATATATATAAAGGATTAAACTCATAAAAGTATAAAAATCAAGGGTATATATTGCCATTTTTGTATTCTTAAAAATATAAAATGTAATATTTTTGTATAAATTATAAAAATATATATAAATATTATAAGACTTGATTTTATTAAAACCTGACACATTTGTCGTTATTAATCATCTATCGACGCATTATAAAACAATTACATATTTAACGTAACTTATCATCGACTAGCTTTTGAAGAAACTTAAAATCTTATCGTATCACGTTACTAGGGAATTTCATGTGAGGGGTTTCATTTGAGTATACGTTTTGATGAGTTTGCTGGATTTACGATTTAAAGTGTCCTAGCTCCTCAAACGTTTACTGCATGACCTCTGAATTATGATAGCCCGAACAGTGATACAATATTTCCATAAATTAATAAATCAAAGTAAGATGTATGTTAAACTTTATAAAGTTTTGAAAACATAAACAATCACACTAAAACTTGACATATTACCCTCAGGTTACGTGACGAGGCCGTTACTTTTATTTCATATACTTTTGCCATCAATCAGATTTCCCTGTTAAGTTAAGTTCGTAGCCTCTCTTTTAAATCTTTTGAATACTTTATAAACCCGCGAGGGGGATACATGCTTAAACCATGAATGAAAATGTTGTTCCAACTGTATGCTATCCAGATATATTATTGCCTAAGTACCTTCCAGTGCCACTATTTCCATATCATGAAACATTAATTACTTGCGAGTAAACGCAAATATTATGGATAGATCTATTGGGGGCGATGACTCCCGTTGGTATACCCGTTCATGGGGTAACCAAACACACTATATTTGACTTAATGGGTAACCTTGGCAAGTTACATTTCGACAGGGACATTTGTTCCTCAACCAATGTCACTACGGTGATTTCCATGTTAACGTATTGATGTCATGAGCTTAGGGCAATAATACTGTTTTCTATGATAATTGTACTCATTGCAACTATTACTATCTATGGGTGTATAACAACGTAACCCATTGTCTATGATGACTTGTATTCAACTATTTATCATAAAACTATGAATTTCACTCAACCATTGTGTTCACCTTTTTAGCATGTTTATCTTAGGTAATTGAGCAACTTATGGCATGAAGTGGCACGGATTTGAAGATGGCTAAATTGTTATCATTCAAACTTTATGTTTCTAGATTTTGGGACCTCTTTTTGTAAAAACTCTGATGAATAAATAAATGATAACAAAATTTTCAAAACGTCTCTTTATGAGTTGTTTTCTATGATTATGTCTGTTAATCCATGAAGTAATACCCTAGATTAGCTTCCGCTGCTATATGTCAAAATGGGGGTGTTACAGATTGGTATCAAAGCTCATGGTTATAGAGAACATGGGTAAAACCTAAACTATAACTACTTTTTTTCCATTCAAGAAAGTCCTCCGTGCCACTGCAGTTTCCAGAATAGTATGTGAAAGAAATTTCCGTGGCAGATAATACACTACTATTATATTACATATAAATAACTTATGTTATTTCCACTAGGTTGTTATATATTCATGTCTTTCCCCCCAACCTATTATTATCGTATATGATTCCGATGTTGAGGATACTTTTTCCTCTACACACTCTCTTGACTATATCCCGGCTTCACCGGACTATTTCCCAGCCTCACCGGGAAACACCTCTCCTAACTTTTCAGATGATTTAATTAAGGATCTTTTAGCGTCACTAGCCCTTTTACTTTTTTTATGATGACCTATATATGAAGGCCATGCAAGCATATGATGCTACTGACAATGAATTACCACAAGCTCCTATTGCTCCACTGACTATTTTGCCTTCATCTCCAGTGTTATCACTATCATCAATGTTTGATTTCCTGACATTTCTTTCCTCCCGAGAAGATTTCACCACCTAAAGATGCTGAGACACCTATTGAATCACCCATTCCAATATCTCCATCTTCATCATTAGGATCTTCATCACCGTTTAGGTCAACTACACCATCACCAGACTATCCCTTTGATAAGGCTATCTTAGATAACTCATTATGGATCATACCATAACCACTGGGAAGTGAACCAGTCCCCAAGAAACCTAATGAGTCAGATGCTTGTTAGAGTGTTCATCTCTGGAAGTCTTAGATTCCAAAATTTTCCGTTATATCCTGCAATGTAATATCAAAGAATGATCACAACTCTTTGTATTATAATTTTCATACCTTAACTTGTGATATGACTATATCGTTTTATGGATTCTTATTATGTGTTGTATTGTATATGTTGATAGATGCCTCCCAAGAGAACATCAACATCTGCAGCACCAACTATGACTCAGGCTGCCATCCGGCAACTAGTTGTTGATAGTATTGCTGCTGCTCTGGAAGCACAAGCTGCAACCATGGCAAGTTTTGACAATCCAAATAGGAATATTGGACCAAGAGAAACTCATGTTGCAAGAAAATGTACTTACAAAAAGTTTATGACTTGCCAACCTTTCTACTTCAATGGTACGGAAGTAGCTGTTGGTCTCATTCGTTGGTTTAAACGAACTGAATCGGTATTTTCTCGTAGCAACTGTACCGAGGACTTCAAAGTGAAATCTGCTACTGGTACTCTCACCGAGGATGCTTTGTCCTGGTGAAATTCCTATGCCAAACCTATTGGAATAGAGCAAGCCAACAAGATAGCCTGGACTGAATTGAAAAGGCTCTTGACCAATAAGTATTGCCCTCGAACTGAAGTCAAGAAAATGGAAGACGAATTTTACAACTTGGTTGTGAAAGGAAATGATCTCAAGACTTATGCTAGAAGATTCCATGAATTAGCAGTCTTATGTCCAAATATGGTACCAAACACTGAGAAACTTATGGAAGCTTTCATCGGGGGATTACCCAGAAGTATTGAAGGAAATGTTACCGCTTCAAAGCCTCAAACTTTGGAGGAAGCCATTACCATAACCCAGAGGTTAATGGATCAGGTAACAAAGCACGATGCTGAGCAAGGAACCAATGATCACAAACGAAAGTTTGATGATAGAAGAAACAACAACAACACCAACTACCCCAATAATCATGACAACAACAACTACCCCAATAATCGTGACAACAATAACTACCCCAATGATCGCAACAACAACAACTACCAAAATAACCGTAACAACAACAATAACAACCGTAACAATGATTACCACCAGCAGCAAAATGGAAGGCAGGAAACCTTCAGGACTTATGGAAACCGTGGATATAATGGACCTCATCCCCTGTGTAGGAAGTGTACACTGCATCACACAGGACCTTGCACTGTTAGGTGTCAGAATTGTAACAAAGTAGGCTATCAGACCAGAAACTGTAGAAGCTAAGAACTTCTGTTTTTAAATATCACTCTATTACTCAACTAAATCTCAGGACGAGATTTCTGTAAGGTTAGGGGAATGTAACAACCCACAATTTTTATCACTGTAATTTCCACTTATATTATATTAAATACTACATTTTCACGGGAAATGTTTTTGCATTATTCCATTATGTAACATAGTTTACATTTCTAAAGTAAACAAGCTCACGTAACTACCTATGCCAATTTTATCTTCGTTTATATCAAGTAAATGCCTTAATATGTCAAGTAAATATTCTAATATCCTCTATATAATGTACGTTATCTATTTAACGTAATTTTCATAACATTATTACTAAATGAACTTTATCCGTTAACGTTTATACCAAAACCCTAACTACATGTAATGTATACATACAAAACGAATATACAAGCTTATGATGCATATGTACAAGTATTCCAAAGCATAAATTCAAATATGTTTTCTCTCCTAACTCATGGTACAACACCTTAAAGCTTAAAGTACAAGCCGATTGTGCATGATATTCAAATGAGCTCATTTCTCTTCAAATTCTACAAGGCATTTAGTACCACCTTTCTAGCCTAGAGTACAAGTCTTCTAAGCACAACATTTAAACATATTTTTTTCCTCCAAACACCATTCCACACTCGTCCTAAACCAAAACCCTAACCCGAAAACCCTAGCAAACCCGATACCACTTAAACTAGTTCATAATTATAGATTTAGAATCTGATCCGTGATAAAACATAGGATCTGGGAAAAATTAGTAGGCTTTGGGTATTAAGAAAAAAAATACTAGGTTGTAGCCCTATGTCTTGTGATCATTTTTCCAGTTGACTCGGCCCAATTCAATATCGGATGAATTAGTTATAGCCGAAATGGCAAAGGTGCGCATATTCTGCACACCTGTAGTAAACGGCTATTATCTCTAGATTTTTGTATAGTAACCCCTAAATATGTAAAACTAAAATTTGTAGAGGACTTAAATATCTAACCATGCTCACTGGTTTTAGCTTCATCGGAGTTACGGTTTGTAAATGGCAACCATTTTACCGAGACTAATATTGGCTGTCCAAAAACAGCCATGCCCTTTCATTAAAAATTCGACCCTTAAGCCCCAAGCAAGACCCTTGGCCACCACTCAAGACCCTTGGGCACCACTCTAACATCTTGGCCACCAATATAAGTAGCTTGGCCACTACTCCACTCCAAAAACTTGGCCATTACTTCTCTTCTACACTATAAATACACGCATACATACATTTATTCATCATTCACCATTCAAGTCATTCGACCCATTTCTACCATTTTTAACCCATTTCTACCATTTTAGACCCATTTCAAGTTCAAGTAAGCTCATAACTCGTTCAATAAACTCTTGCCTTGTTTTATAACTTTCATAAGATTTGTTAGATCCTATATAAAGTCTTGTTTAAGCCCTTGAACCACAAACCCATGCGTTTTGGTTTTCCTAAACCAAACGTGCCCATTTTGATCTTTCTAGTTCATAAGCTCTTTTGATAAGCTATAAGCTCATAAAACTTATTTATTCTAACTTATTTTAGCTTATAGTAATAAGCTATAACATGCAAATTACTTTCTATATTGAAAAATATCAAGATTATGAATTTTGGACTAAAATTGTAAATATTTTCATGCACAAGGGTATATATTGTAAATTTCTAAAATTATATAGTTTTGGGTCAAAAATGTCATTTTCCTAGAGTTATAACTACAAGGGTCTGTTTTGCCAAATTTTAAAGTCAAAGGTTTAATATATATATTGCCATTTTTGTATTCTTAAAAATATAAAATGTAATTTTTTGTATAAATTAAAAAAATATATATAAATATTATAAGGCTTAATTTATTAAAACCTGACACATTTGTCGTTATTAATCATCTATCGTCGCATTGTAAAACAATTACATATTTAACGTAACTTATCATCGACTAGCTTTTGAAGAAACTTAAAATCTTATCGTATCACGTTACTAGGGAATTTCATGTGAGGGGTTTCATTTGAGTATACGTTTTGATGAGTTTGCTGGATTTACGATTTAAAGTGTCCTAGCTCCTCAAATGTTTACTGCATGACCTCTGAATTATGATAGCCCGAACAGTGATACAATATTTCCATAAATTAATAAATCAAAGTAAGATGTATGTTAAACTTTATAAAGTTTTGAAAACATAAACAATCACACTAAGACTTGACATATTACCCTCAGGTTACGTGACGAGGCCGTTACTTTCATTTCATATACTTTTGCCATCAATCAGATTTCCTTGTTAAGGTGAGTTCGTAGCCTCGCTTTTAAATCTTTTAAATACTTTATAAACCCACGTGGGGGATACATGCTTAAACCATGAATGCAAGTGTTTTTCCAACTGTATGCTATCCAGATATATTATTGCCTAAGTACCTTCCAGTGCCACTATTTCCATATCATGAAACATTAATTACTTGCGAGTAAACGCAAATATTGTGGATAGATCTATTGGGGGTGACGACTCCCGTTGGTATACCCGTTCATGGGGTAACCAAACGCACTATATTTGACTTAATGGGTAACCTTGGCAAGTTACCTTTCCACAGGGACATTTGTTCCTCAACCAATGTCACTACGGTGATTTCCATGTTAACGTATTGATGTCATGAGCTTAGGGCAATAATACTGTTTTCTATGATAATTGTACTCATTGCAATTATTACTATCTATGGGTGTATAACAACGTAACCCACTGTCTATGATGACTTGTATTCAACTATTTATCATAAACCTATGAATTTCACTCAACCATTGTGTTGACCTTTTTAGCATGTTTATCTCAGGTAATTGAGCAACTTATGGCACGAAGTGGCACGGACTTGAAGATGGCTAAATTGTTATCATTCAAACTTTATGTTTCTAGATTTTGGGACCTCTTTTTGTAAAAACTCTGATGAATAAATAAATGATAACAAAATTTTCCAAAACGTCTCTTTATGAGTCGTTTTCTATGATTATGTCTGTTGATCCATGAAGTAATACCCCAGATTAGCTTCCGCTGCTATATGTCAAAAATGGGGGTGTTACAGATTGGTATCAGAGCTCATGGTTATAGAGAACAAGGGTAAAACCTAAACTATAACTACTTTTTTTTCATCTAAGAAAGTCCTCCGTGCCACTGATAACCGAAAATTATAACCAAAAAGAAAAACCAATGATTCAATTCCTCATTCACAACAGTTATTAAGAGATCCAATAACATAAAAACATACCCAAATAAGAGTAGCACCAAAGCCATGCTAGTGTTTTCTTCATAATCAGTAAACTTCATTTAAATAGAGTGGTTTTGGTGTTCGTGGGTATTCTTTCATCCATCTCAGCATGATCAAATTCGAAAACACGACCACAACTTCAAATCATAACTTGACACTCCACCAACAAAATGATAATCCTACCACCCAATTACCTACGAGATCTAAAAACGATTTAAAGAGAAGAACAAGCGATTGTTTTGAAGGGTAGGTTTCTTGGTGGGGGCGGTTAAGTGTTGGATTAGGGTTATGGTAAAGGAGAGAGATGCCAGAAATAATAAATAAATAGATCTGAGAAATATAATAAAGTTTAAAAATAATTAATGTGTAGTACCAATAATACCCTTTTAGCCTTTTGTTTAATTAAGAAAAAGTACCTCATCTTTTGTTTGATTGCAATTTTGGAACATTTAATTTTAACCATTGATCAAGTTCATTCAATGGTCTAGATTCATTTTAAGTGGTTTTGTAGGTTCTGTAAAAAAAATGGTTCTATAAAGAAAATGGCAATATATATATATATATATATATATATATATATATATATATATATATATATATAAAATATTATTAATATATATATATAATTTTTTATAAAAATACTTTATATATATAAAGGATTAAACTCATAAAAGTATAAAATCAAAGGTATATATTGCCATTTTTGTATTCTTAAAAATATGATAAGATCGTTTAAAGCTCAAGATTGATTAGATCTTATATATCTAGGATGAACAATAACAATGATTGATAACACGCAGCGGAATAATAAAGAACACAATCAAAGTTATCACAATGTTTTCTTTATTGAACGTTTCCCTATTACCCCAACTAAACTTGGAGGCTACTACCAACTAACTATGGTTGTACTTATTAAACTCTCATCAGTTGATTATACTATGTAACTTATCTAGACTCTCAATGGGGAGAGCTCTAGTTTTCTAGATGGATAATCAAAACCTATTCTTTATCCTCTTTATAACTAAAGATATCAAGGCTTAACATTAATAAGATAAAACAAACAAATCTTTAAACAACATTTAAGAATATCTTCTAATATCTTTTGTATCTTTATCTTAATAAGGTAATCTTCTGATATCCTTCATCTTATCTTCCTGTGCCTCCACCAGCTTGAAGATTTCTAGTATATAAAAAATGTCAGTCCCTATGTTTCATTCTTTTGTTTATTTAAGTCTCATTAAATCAAGAATCCCAACAACTCCCCTATTTTAATGATGTAAAACAAACTTGTAAAGATCGTGTACGAACTTCATCTCCGGCCCCCCCCCCCCCCATAAAGCCAAAGCTATCCTTGAAGTTTGAGATGTAATCACACTCCCCTGAAATGAAACCAAAATCAAGATCTCCTTAAACATGTCCCCACACAAAAAAAGCTTGTAATATTCTTCCCCATTTTTGTGAATCATCAAATAGGGGTCTTCTGAAGATATTGCAACTTGTAAACACTTCCCCTCAAGTGGTGCATGTAGATGGTTAAACATTTAATAATTAAGCTTCCCCTTGAAACCCATCTTTTTACCATCTCTTGAATCTCGAACTCTGTAAGGCTCTATGTAGTGATATACTGATGAAAGAAAACCGAGTATAAAAACGAATTTGAATGAAGAAGTTAATCTCCCAAAACTTGTGTCTTATGTCTTGCACTCATCCACCTTAACATTCGAACTTATAAAAAAATTTGTGAAATATAAGTAGACCCGCAACCTCTTTTTGACAAAGTCCCAATCTTCTATGAGACACAACTGAAGTGAATAGCAAATGTGAGCCATTAAGCACATAAGAAAAATCACACACTTTTGCTAGATTTTGACAAGTCTTCGTCACACCATTGTAAGCACGAACAAGTTATCTTTAAAGTCAATGTCCTGCTACAAACACGATTTTAAGATAGGATAAGAACACGCACCTGTGAAACACAACTACAACATCAAGAAAGCAATATTCAATTGTCTTCATAATCACATCTTCAATAAATCCAAAACGACAAGCCATAAACCAATAAGAACAAATTATTTGAAAAATAGTTCTGTCCAAGATCCAAATCCATCCAAAAACCAAGTACTGATCTATATTGGACAAAAGCTAAGCCGATACAAACTGCTTTTTGTCGAGAAGACTCAGGCAGTACTAAATACAAGTACAAAGCCATACAAACATCCAAACCAAACATCAACACTTAATTTCCATCAGCAGTAAGCTGTTACATATATATAAAGGATTAAACTCATAAAAGTATAAAATCAAAGGTATATATTGCCATTTTTGTATTCTTAAAAATATGATAAGATCGTTTAAAGCTCAAGATTGATTAGATCTTATATATCTAGGATGAACAATAACAATGATTGATAACACGCAGCGGAATAATAAAGAACACAATCAAAGTTATCACAATGTTTTCTTTATTGAACGTTTCCCTATTACCCCAACTATAACTTGGGGCTACACCAACTAACTATGGTGTACTATTCGACTCTCATCAGTCGATTATACTATGTAACTATCTAGACTCTCATTGGGAGAGCTCTAGTTTTCTATGGATGGATATCTAAAACCATATGCCTGATATCTCTTTATATACTAAAGATATCAAGGCTTACATAAGAAGATAAGAACAAACAATATCTTTAAAACATTTAAGAATATCTTCTAATATCTTTTGTATCTTTATCTTAATAAGGAGATCTTCTGATATCTTCATCTTTATCTTCATGTGCTCCACCAGCTTGAAGATTTCTGTTATTACAATTTCAGTCCTTTTGTTTCATTCTTTTATTTATTTTGTCTCATTAAATCAAGAATCCCAACAATCTTCCCCTATTTAATGATGACAAAACAAACAAAGTCGTGTACGAACTTCATCATAAAGCCAAAGCTTCCCTTGAAGTTGAGATGTAATCATCTCCCTGAATGAAACAAAATCAAGATCTCCTTAAACATGTCCCCACACATAAATAAGCTTGTAATATTCTTCCCCTTTTTGTAATCATCTAATAGGGGTCTTCTGTAGATATGCAACTTGTAAACACTTCCCCTCAAGTGGTGCATGTAGATGGTTAAACATTTAATTATTAAGCTTCCCTTGAAACCCATATGTTTACCATCTCTTGAATCTCGAACTCTGTAGGCTCTATGTAGTGATTACTGATGAAGAAAACCGAGTATAACGAATTTGATGAAGAAGTTGAATCTCCCAAACTTGTGTCTTATGTCTTGCACTATCCACGTAACGTCGAACTTATAAATAAATTTGTGAAATATAAGTAGACCGCAACCTCTTGACAAAGTCCTCATCTTCTATGAGACACATACTAAGTGATAGCAAATGTGAGCATTAAGCACCATAAGAAAAATCACACACTTTTGCTAGATTTTGACAAGTCTTCGTCACACCATTGTAAGCACGAACAAGTTATCTTTAAAGTCAATGTCCTGCTACAAACACGATTTTAAGATAGGATAAGAACACGCACCTGTGAAACACAACTACAACATCAAGAAAGCAATATTCAATTGTCTTCATAATCACATCTTCAATAAATCCAAAACGACAAGCCATAAACCAATAAGAACAAACTATTTGAAAAATAGTTCTGTCCAAGATCCAAATCCATCCAAAAACCAAGTACTGATCTATATTGGACAAGCCTAGCAGTACAAACTGCTTTGTCGGACGACTCTGGCAGTACTAAATTCAAGTACAGCAGTACAAACATCCAAACCAAACAGCAACACTTTTTCCGTCAGCAAGCTGTTACTAATTCTGTCACAAATTGTGTCTCCTTCCTCCCATAGCTGTTAGTGACACTTTGTCTGTCGCTGCTCTGATACCAATTGATAAGATCGTTTAAAGCTCAAGATTGATTAGATCTTATATATCTAGGATGAACAATAACAATGATTGATAACACGCAGCGGAATAATAAAGAACACAATCAAAGTTATCACAAGGTTTTCTTTATTGAACGTTTCCCTATTACCTCAACTATAACTTGGGGCTACACCAACTAACTATAGTGTACTATTTGACTCTCATCAGTCGACTATACTATGTAACTATCTAGACTCTCATT
>BQNB010084381.1:0-28768 GCA_026074375.1 Tanacetum coccineum | reverse complement strand
CCGTGATCAAGCCTTCCCAACATATTCCTCGAGTGAACGATAACAACCCCCCGAGTCTTGCATATACTACTAACAACGACCTCAGCAAAGCCTTTAAAGGCTACATTTTGGAGATGTGTGTGATTGTGTGTGTGTCAATATGTGAGTATTTCCGTCGTCATGGCGTGAGCTTATTAAGCTTGTAGCCACGGCGAACGTATGTCCCTTTTATGTTTATCTGACAACTCAAGGATTGTCTATTGGAGGCTATGAGAAATTTGAATAAGTTATCTGAGCATATTGAAAAGAAGGAACATTATGGCAGGTCGAGCTTATTAAGCTTGTAGTTATGCCTATTTTGTGCTATGCACGCACCAAAAAATAGTTGTCATTCTGTCTTTTTTTTCATTGACTTAGGAGGCGGAGTCTTTAAGGTCAGGCTCCATTTCGAGGCTGTGATGAATTTGAATAGGTTTGAATAAAATCGTCGACATTCACGTCTTTGGAGGGCAAAGTATTATCTTTGCAAACATGGCGGATGTCGTCTCTTTTCTCGGTTACTAACCAATCCAAGCCTCACATCGTAAACTTAAAAGCAGAATACTGAGCTGCCATTTTTGAAGAGGAAATTAGTTGAGGTGGTTGGGAGTATGTTGCATATTGCGGAAGCGGAGAGGCATTTGCAAATTGGGATTGTGATTAAGTTAGTAGTAGGACTTGTAACCAGGTAGCTTTAAATGCGGACTAAGCTGAACTTTTTTTGGAAATTCAGTGTAATACAGTTCCACATGTCTGTGTATCTTTCACTTACTCTATTGTACAACACCTAATTGTCCATACATGACTGCCAAATTTACATTTAATTGCCTTTGTTTATCTTTTTCCCTTTTTTATTTTTTCCTTATGGCGAATAACTGAAATGCTTCTTGTTGTGTGATGTTTTTTCAAGAGAATATTTTGAGTGTTACGGCAAAAAAGGTAAAAGAATTGATGCTTGCAGGTGTCAAGGGTGCCCTTGAATTATCTACTTCCTCACTTCATAAACCAATATATTCTCGTGTGCGATTGTGGTATGGGTTTTTAGCGGTCAATAACATGTGTAAGGTAAATTGTGCGTGCGTATTTCCATAAGTGCTAAACAGTTGTGAATGCATAAGACAAGCACGACTAATTTGTTTAACGCTCCATTTATATGAATTTAAGGACAATTAATTATGGCGTATGCAAATCTAAACACTGTTATGTTAACTTCTTTTTGTAAAATATGTTGAATTCGGGTCAAAATAGGTTGCTTTTGGTTGACCCCCTGCAATTTGTGCCATGTTTATATCAATTTTTAGTAGTGATTAGTGTCTAATAGGATCGGAAAAAGTTATAGTATCTGTAAGAACATACTTTCATCTGTTGGATCCATTATGAGTAAACCCATTTTGAACTAACCATTAAATATTAAACTGTTAGCTTATATTAACCCTCGTCTTATAATTTTATGGAACTGAGGTAAAGGGGGTGTTTGGATTAGCTTATTTTACATTTTCATCGGCTTATTGAGATTTAGAAAAGCCGATAAGATCATTTTTCTCGGCTTATCACCTTAATACCTTAACACATAAACATAAATTGATAAGCCAAAAAAGGTTACATATTCATTTGACCTTTGTTCCTTTAACATAGAGTAATACACATTCATATTGTCAATAATTGGGACAATATTGAAGTCTCTATTCTCATCTCTACATTGTTCACACGGATGTGTGGATACTAAATCTCTATGAGTCCATTTAGTTTTAATATTTTCACGGGTTAATTAGGGTTAGCTTACAATATAGATGTCAGATCATGAAGAAGAATATGTTGAGAGTAATCGAAGTAAGAGAGTTTGCTCATTTGTATCAAGTGTTGAAGGCCTTGGCTGAGCTTCTTAAGCATCCTGTAGTATGTAATCGTATATAAGTAACAATGTTTGGCTGAGCTTTCAAGGTTACATAACATACACATCTTTCTGTTTAGTTTAAAGTATCATTAATGGTGCTTTTTTTTGTGAAACTGGGACAAATTTGAAGGACGTTGTGGCTGTAATGAAGTCAAATACCTTCCAGTCAGAAACTTCAAAGCTTAAACATTACTAACTATTGGTTTTGAGAAGGAAACCATGAAATACAAAGATTAAGGAATCATAAAGCCAGGTATGGATTCAAAAGGACTTGGTTTAGCTAATATGCAACTATACGATATCCATGAGTTTCATATAATGTTTTAGTTTGCATCTTAATTTTCTAGCTTTTGCAGTTGCTGATCAAAGATAAGAGCAACGTATGGCGAACGCACGTGGAGGTGCTAGCAGGTGACATTTTACAGCTCTAAGTAGGTAATGTAGCAAGTTTTTACATATTTATGTTGTCGTATTTCTGCCTTTTTTTCCTTATCTACACGGTTATTTTTAGGGTAAATGAAATGAAAAGTTCTAATAAGCAACTCCAAACACTCCCTTATAAGTGAAATAAGCATTGTAACATATATTGTTATGGATAAAATTCTAGAGTATATTAAACTATTTTACAATTCGTTTTAGATGTATATGCTTAACAAAGAAGAAAACGGCTATAGAAGGGTACCAAATATTGTTGCCGCTTCAAAAGAAATCGTATATATGATTATCGTTCTTCGACATGTTTAATGTAGGTGTTTGATTGTCACAGTAGAACCGGACAAGTGTTGGCACTCCTACGAAGTCATACATGTGATCCACAGTACTTGCTTCAAGTTATCAATAAATGAGATGGACCTGACCAGGACCTTCGTCCAGGTACGATCGTTATTATCAAACTTATTTGACCTATTTTCTTTAAGCTTAATGTTTTCATGCACCTGTTTGGCCCATTAAAAATAACTCTATGTGTAGATAGACTAGAAGGATAAGGTCCGGTTTAAAACTTTATGTATTTGTTCAACTCGCCTTCTTACCAGTATGCAGTAGATAGACTTAGAAATACTTGGATAGCTTTAAGCAAATAGATGCAGTAATAGGACAGGTATACTAGAATAACATAGAATAAATGAATCAATCTCGGAAATGGAAGCACATTAAGCTAATTGTCAATATAAAAATATTACATTTGTTATAGGAAGAATTAACACTCTTTAGCTAATATAAATGTTCTTTTTAGCTGATATATATGTTTTTTTGTATTTGAGGTATTGCATACAACCATACAGGCCATTACTTATAGTCAAGTGTTAACGAATACTTTCTTTCTTGCTTAATTAGTGTTAAACTACTTGATCAACTATACTTTGCACTTATTATGCATCACCATTTTTAGCTACTTGAACAACTTAAAATGGATCACGTTTATAAAGTCGTTATCATATGATACTTCTGAGTATGCACAACATTTTCAACCATTCAAGTAACGTGATTTAGGTACAAGTAACTTCAATTGTAAGTCACTAATTCTTATTGTTAGAAGTACTAATTATGCTTCTAAGTTTTTACATGATCTAAACTAGACCAGAATAAAGCCATAGGTGTGAACATCACTTCAAAGGCGTTCCACATTTTTTCATGCTTTTATAGTTTATGCACATCACTTAGAAATTAAATATGTTTATGATTTTATAATCTTTGTGCTCAGTTGTACCATTATGTTGCTCTGATAGTTTATGAGGTGCTATGAATTGTGTTAGTTTTGAGATGTTACTGAACATCACTTTAAAGAAGGTTTCTGAGTTTCTTCTTTATGCTCAGTTGTACCATCACTTGGCTCTGATACTTAATGATGCATTCCAAACCAATTCTTCTATTATATCTTCTTGTTTCTTCAGTATTCCGAATCTATCGAACAATGTTGTACAGTATGTGAATGAAACTATCTGCTATGTATATGTTACCAGCACTGGAAAATTCATTTGCTATAGTTTGTTAACTTTTCCATGTGCTTGCAAGCTGAATAGACTCACTTCATTTAGGCTTTTTACCTCTTAGCAACTGCATTGTTGGTCCTATGTTTTTAGTGTTTGATACAATGATCTACCACATGTTATATAGTCCGTATGTTTTACATCTTTCTTTTTTAGCATCTATAATAATTACAAGAGAAATACTATTCACGTTGGGTAAGCATCAATTTATGAATAACTATGGCGAAAAGTATCCAACTAAAAAAGGCTTTGATTGGTAGAGTGGTGTGTGTTTAATTCCGTAACAATTGCCATGTACTTTTTTCCATTCTCTTAGATGCATTGATTTTCTCATGGGTGGTGTTTTTACAGCCGTATAAAAAACTGCAGCCGCTTCCATTGAGCGTGTGAAGCTTCTCTTTCAGAACCAAAATGAGATTATTAAAGCTTTGAAAGCTTTGGTAGAACCATTAAGGACGAAGGATTTGGTTCGTTGCGGGGGGCATAATGCTATTGTTTTCATGTATACTGAATATATCAACTTAATTTGTAAATTGTATGTTGCAACAAAAATACAAGAAGATATGTTGACTTTTGTAACTTGATATCATTGGTGCGAGTCAATACAATACTCTTGTGGCAACGCGCGGGTTAACAAAAACAAAGAAAATGCACCTTTACTCAATTTTTTTTAACAAAACTCCCCGCAGCGAAGCGCGGGTTCTCAAGACTTGTTAGAATAAAATTCCAATAGTCTCTTTATGCATATATATATATATATATATATATATATATATATATATATATATATATATATATAGGGGTGACTTTCTTTTCAGAACCCATTCTTAGTGCGAAGAACTGAAAGAACCCACCAAAAACATACAGTGCACCGCCTTTTAAAAATAAATAAAAATACATGAAATTACATCAAGGTAATCGAAGAATCACAGCCTAGTTCTCATATCATCATGAACTCTCCTCTTCTTTCACAAAGACCTTACACAAGAAAACCGCCGCAATATTGTGTTGCACGCCTATAAGAACATACATGCGACGCTTCAAAAAGAAAAATTTGTTATTTCCAATTTCTTATCACATTCCATTTAGAAGCAACTATGTTTTTTTAAAACTATAGTTGATTTTAGAACCATATGTGCAAAAATACAATTATTGAAGGCGTGCATGCATGTTTTTGGTGGTTCTGTCAGTTCTCGCACTAAGAATGGTTCTGAAAAGAAAGTCTCACTATATATATATATATATATATATATATATATATATATATATATATATATATATATACTAGTTTCGTAACCCGCCCGACGGGCGGGTTCGCTTCGGAAATTTGTTTAGATAAAAGGTGTGTGCGTGTTTGGCTTAGTTTTTGCGTGTGTGAAGTCCAATTAGGGTGGGTGTATTTTTATATGTTTAAGATTAAAGCTTTTGTGCTAACTGTTGTACGATCAGTATTAAACGGTTTTGTAGCTTTACTATAGATGACATTTGCAAAGATGGTACAACAAACTCAATCTATCGCTTCTTCATGTGTAGCAAAAAACAACGGTAAATTGAACCCTCTCAAATGCCAAATGTACATAACATATTAGAGGTATATGAATACCAGTGTACTTCTGAAGTCGATCAACATCAAACACGAACGGATCATTTTCTGGAGCTTCTTTCAATCCCGAAGCCAAATCATCATAGTTTAAATCCTTGACTGTTATCAATTAGCACCCATGAACATGTTAAAAAATGCACAAGAAACTTACTGAAGTATCTACTCTATGCTCGTCACCCATAAACATGTTAAGAGCATCTAACTGATGCTAATTCGATAGCTTTCACAAAATCTAACTTTGCATGTTTTTGAAGGTGTGTAATTAGGTTAATGACCATTGTAGGATCGTTATTCCTTAATGAAACACTGATATACTGTCAACTATGCGGAATCTAGTTGGCAGTACTTATGAAGAACACACAATAGTTTCTCAAACGATTTCTTTTATAAACCTTTTGAATCTGCCTAACTTGCAGATCCCTAATACAATACTACTAATTCTTAACTTCGTGTTTTTTCTATGTTTTTTCTATATCTACTAATATCTTCCTAGAGATCCTTTTATAAACATAAGGATAACCTCTAGTAGATGTACAGTCCTTGTATATCATAAACACTAATTGATACTTATCACTAATAACTGTTACAAGATAAATGCTAAAACAACCGTTTAAACTTTATAGTTCCTATATCCACGGCAGTACTTCGATCTTTGACTGGCAGTACTTTGACTTTTTCATTAAGCAGTACTTTGACTTTTTCGTGGCAGAACTTTGACCTTTTGACTTGTATTTCCCAACAATCCTCCCCTAACTTGAATTCTACTTGCTTGACTTCAAGTTTCTTGATAGTTGGTCTTCTTTATTAAGCATCAGTCTGTCTTGTCATTTAAGCAGTACTTGCCTTCAATCTTTTTAAGCTTCATCCTTTGAGCAGTATCTTGTACACAATCTGTTTGAGCATCTTGAAATGAAACCTCTTATCTTGAACATACACATTTCTTCAAAAATCTTTGTCTTTGCCTCAAACAGATTGTTCTTCTCAGCAACATGTCTTTTCAGCAACATGAATGGATTTGATGAGCCTTTACCAAGCAGCCATTCACTCTTGGGCTAGTCAGTTCTTTGGTACCTAGAAAAGGTAATAATCCATGATGAACTGAAAATCACTTCAACACTCAGAACATGAATCATAGTGTGTTGAGTACTATATGACTTTTGGTAAGTCATTACAACCATAAACGGATTTGATTAGTCTTTACCTGTAGCCGTTTGCTCAGGACTAGTCAACTCTCAGTAATAAAACATTGGTGAGTTGAGGACCATATAGTTTTGAGCAAACTATTAAAGCTATCAACGGATTTGAGTTCTCTTTACCAAAAAGCCGTTTGCTTTGGAGTAGCCAATAATTCAGTGTAATACCATGGTGTATTGATCACCATACAATTTTTGGTAAATTGTCAACCATCAACAGATTTGAGATGTCTTTACCAAAACTGTTTGATTTGGACTAGTCAATTCTTATATCTGTGAGATATGGTGAATTGATTACCATTTGTTGTGTGGTGGTTAACCAACACTCAATCCCTTAAAACAGTTTGATATTCAAATATCTGTGCCTTAAATCTTTTTGCACACTCAAATCGTCACCACATTTCAAAAACAACTTTTTAACTAGCAGTACCTTCATCAAGGTACTGTTTGTTTTACACTAGCAGTACTTTAAACAAAGTACTGCTTTGTTCACAGTTAAGTCTGTTTATCAAAGTAAGATATATATATAAAGAAAATTTTGATAAATCATACCAGTTGTTTAAGAATTGTCACCATTTGCAGTTGTCCACAAGATGAACAGATGTATCAAAGTAATGGCTGTCTCACTTTCGTCTTCAACTTCCATTCCATGTTCTAGCATCCTTATCATCAACTCTCTTGATAGAGGATATCTTCTTTCAGCCAGCATGTGAATCATAGTGCCATCTTCTATCTCTAGTGTATGCACTCCTGAAGATTCATGAAACCTCCATCTTATGATTTCCCATTCTTCTTGATCCTTCCAGAAGTCATCATCACTTGATTCAGCCGTCTCCCAAATAATGTTTAGATCACCTAGAAGCATCAAACCTAAGCCGGTTGGAGGAATGTGCTCATAATAGTCATCAACAACTCGATATAGGTGATATAAATCCTGTCTATCTAAGACATGCAGTATCTCCCATAAAGTATCAAAAGCCCTGAAGTGATTATTTTCTTCCGGCTTCTGTAGAGGAGATAGCCACAATTGTTTGTTTCTTGCATTGCCAAGAAACTAGTCGTCTGCCAAGATATTGACATCCTCCTGAAGTTGATCTTCTGTCATGGTTGTCCCCAGCATAATCACTATCCGAAAAAGCTTCCAAATGAAAAGGAGAGTCTTAAACCCCTAACCAGATTGCCTTTAACCAACTTGTTGATATTTTTGAAGTTGACATGCCCCAGTCTTCTGTGCCATAGGACAGCTTCATCCTCTGTTGCCTTTGCAACCAAACAAGTGATTCCACCAGAGGGAATAATATTCTTTAGATCCAAGCTGTAGACATCATTCTTTCTAGGAGCTCTAAGAATTACCAAATCTTCATCAACAAACTTGAATTTTGGAGATAGAATAAGACATTCTTTATCTGTGAAGAGAACATTGTGCTTCTTATCACAGATTTGAGAAACAGATAAGAGATTAAACTTTAGCTCTTCCACATAGCTAACTTTCTCAAAATCTAAGCATGATGTCTTAATGGTTCCTTTTCCTGAGATTCTGTACACCTTATGAGGTCATTTCCAAAGGCAAATAACCACCTTGAACTCTTTAAAATCAGACAACTGTCCTTGTCTCCTGTCATACTTCCAGAGCATCCAATGTCTATGATAGCATAGTCCCATTGAGATCTTTCCTGCTGGATTGCCCCTGTACAAACAATATTTCAGAGAATTAAGACTCTTTAGGACACCAAGTCTAACTGACTTGATACCCCCATGGAGTTACATACTCAAATTGCTTGAGTGTGAAGAGTGCCATTACCCCTATTCACAGAATCTAGATAGTTTCCCTGTGGTTTCCATGGTTTGTTTTGGAGACTTATCATTGCACTTCTTTTGACAGTTGTGGGAGTACGGCTGTGGATCCAACAGTAATTTCCTTCTTTACCCCAATATCGATTTAACAACTTTCTTGGGTCTTTGTGGTCTATGAGGAGTCCTTTGGTAAAGATCGCGTATGTGAGGTAACTTGAGAGTCTAGGTCTTCTACTATCCATCCTGGGGATTAATACTTTCATCAGTACTTCGTGAAAGGTACGGCCTTTGGTCCTCTAATTAGCAGTACCTTTGATATGTCACATAGCAGTACTTTTTTGACAGGATACTGTTTTGTGTCATTTTTGGGCTGACATACTTATCAACCCATCCCTTGTAAGTACTGCTGATGGAATAAAGGATCTCCTTTGGTGAGGGTACCTAGAGTTTCTTGCGAAATTACTATGGTTCACTTTTTGGATGTTGTTCCAAACCGGTCTTGTTTCCCTTGAGCCCTTTGTTCCCTTAGGTTTATGAGTTTGGGTGTGTTTGAAGGTTCTTTCATGTAGATTGCAGTCCTTAATAAGATGATTAGGACTGTAACATACAAAACATAATTTACCCCCTTTGTTCCCAAGTCCCTTTGTCCTAGATTCTTGACCTACACTGTTTTGACTGGTTTGGTTACCTTTTTCAAAGATTTTCACTATTCTCTGATTAAAACATTTCCTTTTGACTTTCTGAAACATCAGTCCTCTTCATCATCCACTATCAACCCAATCTCAATGTAGGACTTGTATTTCTATCAATTGCGATTGACTAGATGTTTGTTTTCTCCTTGAATAACAACTTTATTCCTAATGCTAGTTCATCTATCCCCTGTAAAGGTAGACATTTGCCCTTGGTGGAATAATTGTTACCGATGTAGGTGGAGGTACTGCGTTGTAGGCCTTTCTTTTTGAAGTTTTCATAATAAATCATGTCAAAGTTGTCATTCCCCAGATGAAATGTCACTTTCCATACTAATACTATACTCAATCCCAAACCCTATGACATGACTTATCAAACACATTTCTTTGTTTTTGGTTTAGGACTTCGTTTTGAATACTGAAGCATTGACCAGTTTTCAGAGTTTTAACTTGAAATCATCTCGTTCTTTAAGGCTTGATCTAAGTCCTTTTTTTTCCTTCTAGTTCAACTCTTATCTTTATCATATTCCATTGATTCATACCTTATCACCCCATGCATATCATTCTTATTCATGTGTTGTAAAGCATGACCTCACAATGACTCTAAGCTCATTGGATATCCTAGAATTTCAATCCTAGCTCTTTGAAAAATTATCTCTTTCAGTTTGATAGCTTTCAAGCACTTTTTATAAGATTTACTACAGTTAGTAACAGTAAGGTACCTCTGCGTTTGTAGCCATCAGCCAGAGATACTGTGCAATCATCTGGCTTAGTTGCTCCAGTAAAATCATCAAGTCCATCTTGGTCCAAAGTGCAGATGTGAGCTCATGCATCAACCTCTATGCTCCAATCATCTGTGTCAACTCCAGTCATGCCAGCATCGGCATATGTCGACTGGTTCAGCACAAATTCCTTGTCCAATCCAATATCTTCATTGTTGGCTGTTGCCACCAAGGCTTTGATTTGAATCTTCAATACCACAATCCTCTCATTCATTACGACCATTTGCTTGTTTCCTGGTATTTAGCAATTCTACACTCTCTAGCAATGACCTAACTTTACAGTAATAGCATTCAATTTTTGACTATCAAAGGTAAGTCCCATTTCTTTTGCTTGAGGTCAATGGATCTTTCCTGTCGTCCTCATAAACTTCCTTATCCTTGCTGTTAATCATAGCACTTGCCACGAAGTCCAATTTTCTTCCATACAGCTTCATCAATTTGCAGCAGGTATTCTTCATCAGCATGAGTTGTGGGCATAGATGCTTGTTGAGCAAAGAAGGAACATATGATTTCATCTAGTGAGAAACACTGTTGGGAGTAGTTGGCACCTGTGTCGAGATAGCTTTGAGTAGATCCTTTTGGATTATGTGCTGGTTCACAGTACTTTGGTTTCAAAGTACCGCCTTGACTTCAGATGGACAGATAAAAAGGCAATGTTTTGAGAGTTTGAATTTGAGACACCCATTCCATCATGCTCATACACCTTTACAGTTGTTGTAGAGATCATCAAAGTCTAACTCGGTCTAGCCAGTTGTCCCCGACTCATGGTAGCCACAACCAGCCACCAATGGAAGGCTTTCGTTAGAACTTCAAATTTGCATCTTCAATGACACGTAAGCATCATGAATTCAAGCACTGCTAAGAATATGCTGAAACCTTTCCTATGCCTGAATCTAGTTTCATCCTAAGATCCAATAGTAAATTTCTCAATTGTTGTTCAACAGATTCTTTGCATCTCTTTGATGCTTCGTTTCCTCCAAAAGCTTGCTTTTATGGCTTTCCCATAAAGAGCTTGCATCTACACGTCATGAAAACTGAGAAGCTGTCTATCAGGTATGGCAAGAGCATATATAAGGGCTTTCCATTGTTTCTTCTTGCGTGTGCGGCAAGTGAAGTCTTTGGAGCAATACTGAGGGAGATGCAGGATCAGTTGTGGTTGGTTTCCATGAGTGATTATGTCCCATAGTAATGTGATCAGTGATAGCGATATACTGATCGCATCATGTCAAGGACCCATAGGTCATATTCACCTTTCTTGAGTATAGGGATCTGAGTGCAGTAACAGACAGGTGGTAGGATAGGTTCTGTTTCAGACATCTTTTATGAGTTTAGAAAGAATTCGATTGATTAAAAGTTCTTCAAGGTCAGAGTCTCTACCACAAGCTCTGATACCACTTGTAGGATCGTTATTCCTTAATGAAACACTGATATACTGTCAACTATGCGGAATCTAGTTGGCAGTACTTATGGGAAGAACACACAATAGTTTTCTCAAACGATTTCTTTATAAACCATTTGAATCGCCTAACTTGCAGATCCCTAATACAATACTAATAATTCTCAACTTAGTGTTTTTCTATGTTTTTTCTATATCTTCTAATATCTTCCTAGAGATCCTTTTATAAACATAAGGATAACCTCTAGTAGATGTACAGTCCTTGTATATCATAAACACTAATTGATACTTATCACTAATAACTGTTACAAGATAAATGCTAAAACAACCGTTTAAACTTTATAGTTCCTATATCCACGACAGTACTTTAATCTTTGACTGGCAGTACCTTGACTTTCTACTTAGCAGTACTTTGACTTTTTTGTGGCAGAACTTTGACCTTTTGACTTGTCGCAGTCAACAACCAAGCTTTAACATTTCATATTTAAACCTATTGCCTGAATTATAAAGGGATTGTATATAGTTCTTGACTTCTTGTTATAAAATTCAGCACTCAATTTTTATCAAAATACTCTAACTCGCTTACCTAGGGGTGTTTGGGATTGCTTAGAGGTCGAGGGTGTTTGGGGGAGGTTATCAGTAATAGCCTTAATACATATTTATGGATAGTTAAAATATGAGGCAGTCAGTGTATTGGCATTTTAAATATCACCTAAAATAAAGACAACCCTTAGAAAAGAACATGAAAGAGTATGATATTACCAAAGTATTTGTTACACATTGTTTTGTTGTAGTTTGTGCAGCATGACTGCTCCTAGTATTCTTAGCCCAATCACACGTCACCGCGTCCCTATACGTCACCAAGCCTTAGGAAATATGTTACTTCCCCTAATGCCAAGAAAGTTTCCTAAATTTACAGGATTGCTGTCCTAAAATGCTAAATCAGTTAACAAAATCAACTAATCATCATTGTCTTTTTACATATTATCATGTGTAGAAGTGAAGGATAGAGTTGTTTTAAGTTAATAGTCAAAGTTTTCACATCTGAATATCAGAGTTACTTCAAATGGAACCGACCCAACCCGCTTCAACCAAGAATTACCCATTTTAACCCATTACCCAACCTGCCCAACCCACTCATTCTTCACCTTTAATGACAAATAGAAAAAATCACTCTGAGGCTCTAAGTGCAGCAACTGTGTTGGTAGAGAATAAAAACGTAAAACCCAAAATCAGAAGCATTTCCGTACCAGCTACTCCTAAACTGATTTTCGAAACTGATTATTTTACTGTATAATATCATAATTAGTTCCACTATACCCCAACACCAGAACGGTCAAGACCTACTATTGTGACTGAGAATGCAATAATCAATAAAAACTATAAATGCAACGTAGGTAAAATGCACTTCATCTGATAAAGGCATCAACTCAGTTCAAGAGCTTCTAGAAGTTTCGAG
Source organism: Tanacetum coccineum (assembly GCA_026074375.1). Taxonomy (NCBI): domain Eukaryota; kingdom Viridiplantae; phylum Streptophyta; class Magnoliopsida; order Asterales; family Asteraceae; genus Tanacetum; species Tanacetum coccineum. The sequence continues at coordinate 15,952 of BQNB010084381.1, read as the reverse complement.
CATGTCACTTCACCAACTTCATCTGCTTCAGAAACTGTTGTCTCTCTTGCTTTTTCTGTAGCCTCCTTGATCTTTAACCACTCAGGACTACATTTGTGAATGACTCTAGATTGCAGAAGTTTCAAATGGCGTAATAAGTTGAGACGTTTGCAGAGACGGTAATTCATGTAAAAGTATATATATGATAGATTTTACTAATTATTAATTATTCATCATACTACCAAATGATGGAGTGTTTAGGACTTATCAAAATTCATTCTCAAATTTGATCTAATCCAAACAGTGTTGTGAAATGGGTGCCAAGCCAGAATGTGGTTATTCATGCTAGGCTTGCATCAGAGAAAATATTGAGGTGGGTAGCAGAAGGATTTGATGACCACTTGGCTTCTTGTTCCATTATTAAGAAGAAACTTCACAAAAGCCAATATCCAGGCCTCAGAAAAGCTGTTGTTGATCATCAAAAATAAGTAAAAGAGTGTACCTTATACCCCTGCAATTCAGATCAGTTCCAAAGTAAAACTTGATACATTCTTTTCGTTTGTTTTCCATATACGCCGGTACACTCGTTTGTCGCTAACAATGATGTTTTATCTTTTAGAGCCAACTCCAGTAGTTTGTTATTATCTACATACAATAACAATAAAAATGTATTTGTTATGGATGAAAACATATGAAATAAAATCATTACATGCACTTTCTTTATGAAATTTATGCACCAAAAGGACGCAAACTAAGATCTTTCTTTGGCATATACTCACATATGAGCATGTTTTCTTCCACGTTAATGGAACTTCATCTGACCCGCACAACATTTGTATGCTGAAGTTGTAGAACATCCAAGCTATAATATGTATTCACTAAATAGATGAAAGGAAAAACTATAAACATGTTTACCAACCAGATACGTATTGTGTGTGCCTATATATGTTACTGCATCAAACTCAAGTCATTTACATCTACGATTCCACTGCTTGTAATATGAAAATTATGCCTTTCTGCTAATAAAAACACATAAACATGTGATCATAAATGGTTACTCACATGTCCAAATTAGATGGCCTGTAATGACGTAGATTCAGACCATTAGAGATTTGGTGACTCACTGTTCACTCTTGCCCTTCCTAAATATCAATGTGACTGTGGCTGCATGAGCTTCAAGCTTTTGTTCATTAACGACTTCCTTACTCAACATCATGATAACTTTTAGATTACAGATTTTATTATAGGGCTAAACTTTTTTCCTTACGGTTAAATAAATAAAAACATAACTGAAAATCAAACAAAAGTGCAAAAAAAACATTCATTAGGGTTTTTGAGAATAAACATATACCTTTAAAGAAAACAAAGAAGATGAATAACCTGGAAAAAAACCAACATATGCATACACATAATCAAACCATGTAGCACTAAATAAATTGAGTTATAACACAGAAATTAAAATACTTTTTGTAGACAACCTGCAAAATTATAACCTAAACAAATTAAACAAATCAAAGTATACAATCAAAAACATACCTATGGTTTTAGGATCAATGGAAGACAATCAACCTACATAGAATGATGAATATCGAAAAATAACATTGTAATTCCTAAACATGCATAAGATATTCATATTCGTAAAAACAACAACAGCTATTAAAAAGAATTTAATAAATTCAGCTACATATACAAACCATATTCCAAAGTAGCAAGATCAGTACGTACACACACAATATTCATTGGATATAAACGAATATAATACCTACTTGAAGATTGTTCAATCAGCGTAAGCAGCAACATCGTGACATTAATGAAAAAGATGGGTTTGGGTAGTAGGGTTTTTGTTTTAATGTTTAGTCACGTATGTATGATTTAGATTAATATCAAATATAATTATGAAGTAAATCTTCAAATATATTTTTGAAAATTAAAAGATATCTCCATAACTTATTCTTAGACCATATCATTATTGTTTTTTAATAGCAAACACAAAATGGATGATGGATCAGTTGGTAACCCTTGTTGCATCTTAACCATAGGTCATGAGTTCAAACCTTGCATGAGACATTTTTTATACAAAATTTTAAAATCCAAAAATTCATGCCAAAAAATAGTCTGTGCCATGTCATCGTTTGTGTGTCATGTCATTGTTTATGAGTGCCATGTTATCGTTGAGGTGGAAAAAAATGATATTTATCCAGTCATAGTTAGCCCCATTTATATGAATTCTGTTTTTGGTTTAGATTATCAAAACCGTATCCAAATCAAAAACTAAGTATTTATTTCGGTTTGGTTTTTCAGTTCAGTTTGATTTCGGTTTTCAGTTCCTGTGGGTATTTCCTACCCGTATTTTAATAGCATGAATGTTAATACTTTGAACTAACATGCTTTGCAAGGTTCAGAATTAACCATACATTGAGGCATCTCTTACTACGAGAACGTTAATCATTTCAAGCTCATGACTCCAAAACTAAACTATTAGACTTTCAAGCATAGGTGGAGCTAGTAGGGTGACTAGTGGGTGTTGAGCCACCCTTAATCAACTCATTTCATTTATTAGTTATTTAGATTACAAGCCGTTTTTCTACTAATTTCTTACATTTAGCCCTCTTATTCTATACTCTCCCCCCCTAAAAAAACACTAAAAATACTGGCTTCGCTATCTTGATTCCCAGTATTTAAAACACATAGTCGTCCCGTTCTTGACATGGTGGTCATTGTGGTGAAAATGATGAGGAGATTGTTTGATGATTTTTTAATATTGTTCAAAGTTACTCATCTCATTTGTTGTTCATACTCTCTTGTTGTTTAAAGATGAATTGTGATTAGGTGTTCACCTTTTTGGGATATGAAGTCTTTGAAGCTTGCGTTTGTGAAACTTCATGACGTGATGATGTTTTACAGCCGATTTTAGTTGTCAGTTCAACCATTTGGAATTATTAAGGACGTGAAAGCCTAGTTAACTACTCAATTAAATAATTTGTGAGTAATGGTATCTTATATTGTATGAAGAAAGCTAAATCTCTCAATTAAGGGGTGTTTGGGATTGCTTATTTAAAATAGATTATGCGTATAGTGTTTAGATTTGATTATGTTGTTTGAAATCGCAATAAGTTTTTTTAGTGTGTGGAAATCAGATTATTTTATAAACTTAAACGTAAAATGACCAAAATGGGCACGATTAGATTTTATAAATAAAACATATAACAAGATCAAATCTGACGTATGTAACAATTTATATTTATGTATATCTACTTATAAATTATGAAATACTCTTTTCTTAAAATAAGTAATTTATAACGGGTTTTGCTAAACAATGCTCACTGGGCAAAGTTTAGGGTGTAGTTAATAAACACAAAACTTTCTAATTAAACAAAAAATATATTAAATACACATAAAATGGATTTATAAATTACTTTAAAGGCTAATGAAATGTAAATGTATCATAGTTGTCACTCATTCCTTTTATATGTATCGAACAAAAAAAGTTGCAACTATATACATTAAACTTTGTTTTTTGACATTTTTGTGTACTTTTTGACCTCTTCAGCAGGTTGTGGCACATATTACAAGTTACCATCCATGTCACATTACATACATTTGGAAAAAAAATAGTTCGTTACATTTATAAGAAATAGTTAGCTACTTTTCTATTGGTTCATCAATGGATCATAATTTTTTAATTATTAATTTTTAAAATTCCAAAATGCAAATATAAAGATTTGGCAGTAAGAATTATGGCAGTTTTAATATGTGGAGGAGATTGAAATCTTCCGGACTAGGATCCTCTTTTTTCAAATCTTCCATACATATGTATTTTCAACACCAAGATCACAAATCCACAATCACGACAGCTCGTGCGGCCTCACCACTTCCAATCCTCTTCAAGATGTCCCATGGCGGCCCACACTTGTTGGTGATGTTTGTCAGATCCTACAGGAGGCCCACCGCGGCCCACACATGGTGGTGACGGTTTTCGCGTGGCCCAACTCGACAACGGCATAGATCTGGGGTTTGATGGTGAAGAGGGCGGCGAGTAGCAGCGTTAGGTAGGCGCCAATAATGATGGCCGGATTCGAGTGTTTTTTGGTGGTTGTAGGTAATGAAAGTGTTAGTTGGTGTTAATTTAGGAACACGATAAGAAGAAACTGTAACAATTTTTTTTTCATGATTTTTGTATGAGTTTAAACATGTTTTACAGCAAAGTGTTATATTGATTTGATTTATGGGGTATCTGGATTTTATTACTATGAACTTGTGAATTTGTGTTTGTGTCATGGTAGTGTTTTAATTTTGATAGAAGATGATGAATCTGGGAGGAGTGTTACTTTAAATATCCTATGTGGCAGCAGTTAAAAAATGAAAAAAGAAATTGACCTATTATCGGCTTAATTGGTCAAACTCAACATAAAAAATGTCAAAAAAACAAAGTTTAATGTATATAGTTGCAACTTTTTTTGTTCAATACATATAAAAGGAATGAGTGACAACTATGATACATTTACATGCCATTAGCCTTATATTTAAACATAATTTTCACTTGAATTAATTAAAACATTTTTTATAGACAAATTAAACCATGCCCAATGGGAGAGTTTATCGAAACTCATTTATAATTTATAACTTATCTCTATTCTTTTGGTAATTGGCGCTATAGAATATTATATATGGCAAGATTGTAAGAGTCGTTTGTTGTAAAAAGAAAGCCACTCAGTGAATTAAGTAATCAACTATATTGATTGATGCCATCTTCTTGATGGTACATCTTAAACTATTAACTCTCTAAATGAAGCCATAAATAAAAGAATATAAAAGATGCTATGAACATATTGAACTTGTATTCTACTCGTGGCACCACATCGGCTAGGCTCAGGAGTCACTTGCCGCGATTTAGGACGCCAATCTAGTTATGAAGTTGTTTTCTTGTTTTTGCATCTAGTGGTCGTGTTTTTTAGCCGGTGGTTTTTATTATACTTTTACGCTTGGTTCTTGAGTTTAATTATGGGAGTAAATGAATGAAAAGAGATGAAAACTTGTGTACTTCGGTTTTTCTGGGGGAGGAAAAAGAAGAAATGGGAAAATTTTGAGGGGAAACTCACTCCGAAAGTTTTCTTCCAAAAATGAGCGGAAATAGAAGTAAATTAAAGTTTAACATGTGAAATGACAAAATAATCCTTACTTTTTAAACTTTAAAACACTTAAAGATAGATAAAACCAAATTATTGGAAAATATTATGTATGAGTTTATGGGCTTATGTCTATTCATCCTAGTCATTGGTAACAAGTCGGGATTTTAGACTATTAGCCTTATAAATACATTCTACTTGTAATCACTTTGTAGTCATCAATCAACACTATCTTCTCTCTTCCTCTTTACTTTTGTTCATTACCATTCACAATACGTTATCAGCACGATTTTTGCTCTAAACAAAAAAGGTAAAAAAAATTATCCTGTCACAAAAAAGAGCAATGGGTATGGTGGCGATGGAGCTCGTCGTATCCGACATGGAGCTCGTTGTTAGCTCGCCACCACGCTGCTGAGCTCGTCATTTGCTTGCTGGATCCAACTTCGCTGGTTAAACAATGCAGATGAAGACAAGACTTAAACCGTTGTATTGTTTTCATTTCCTTTCTTTGATTTAATGGGTTCACATTTCCTCGCTACCAGCTATTTCACATTCATATGATATCGATTCTTCTGAGGCTCCGATTTTTATGATGGACCACACATGCAGGCCCTTATGTATCTACCGTGCTCGTTGAGGGGAACAGGTAACTGCACATCCATCATCATCACATGTGTTTTCTATTGATATGTTACTGCACGTCTGTGATTCGTCGTACGGTCAGTGATCTTATCCGGACCCGGGGAGGGCTATTCATTTGGCAGACCTTACCAGACCCATCTTTAACGGGCCGCACGCTAAGTTGTTGACTGTAAGGAAGAGGAGTTGGACCTTTAGCAGACGTAGATTAAACATCAGAGGATGCATAACCTCGTTCTCCTATCATCCACTCATCTTCTTCCAGATTCATCTTGGATCTCGCCAGTTCATTCTTGGGTTTGGAATGCGCCAGATCGGCTCATTCTGGGTATCTTCGACTAGTGATCGTATCACCATGATTGTGGTTACCATCCAGAGGAGAGCACAACGTTTGTGTTGTAAGGCATTTCGTCATTGGTGTGCGGCCTCACATTTTTACCTTGCCACGACTACATCAGAGGTCATCATCAAGGAGATTCACCCAGAGAGACCCATGCTTTTATCTTACACATTATGCTGGACAATCTCGTTTAAGAGATGTAAGATCCCGGTTGATTCAGCACACATTATCCTTGCCAGTGACGGGATCAATTAGCTCACCTTCCCGTGCTGATTATCTTACCACATGTAGAAGTTCATGAGTTTTATATTCATCGAAGGCTTGCTTAGAGGAACATGCCGAGGTTGGTATTAAAGGAATGGGCGTTGAGTATGGAGTTAGGTATTAGGTGATGGGGATTGGTTAAAGATCATGTTTGAGTATTGACCATAGGGATGACAGGGATGAAACAGTTGGAGTGTGTGGCTTGCCGCCAGTGCTCGGAGATACGGTTGAGGCTAGGTATTCGGACCCTATGATTGCACCGTTTGTTGGGGGGAGAGTTGTAGAGCCGTAGGGAGGATTCTCCTAAACTCATCTGGCACTAGGGATGGCATTGTTAGGTCAGAAAGGATATGCCGAGTTGATTGGCAGATGTTGTGTGTGACTGTTACATCACATGTCTAAGGTTTTGGGCTTGATAGGATTGTCGGTGATTGAGACTGCTCTGAGTCGGTTGGAGGCCAGATCAGTTGATAGCTAGTGGATGACAGAGCTAGGTTGGCTAAGATGATCTTATAGGTTGAAGGTTGGAGAACCTCAAGGTTTGTGCTATGTTTGTAGTTAAGATGAATCGTACTAACGCTGTACGTGAGGGGAACAGCCTTCGTCTTCATTTGTCCCTTTCACAGGAGGTGTTTGTCAATTTTCTGTTAGGATCGTGATGATGCTCGAGGGAGACTTAAAGAGGTTGGAGTGGTATTTGGGAGGCGTTTTGGTTTTCGTTTTTTTTTTTTTTTTTTTTTTTTTTTTTTTTTTTTTTTTTTTTTTATTTTTCCTCCATCATCTAGTTGCACCTGATCATGTAGGACATTAGGCAACGGGGGTTAGGTCTTGGTTTTAGCGTAGTAAATAATTGTGGATCATGATAACCTATTTTGGGTTTTATTGGTTGTAATCGAATTATGCTTTTTATTATATGAAATGAAACAGCTTGTTTTGATTTCTCGCTTATTCTATTATATTGTTATTTATTTTACCTGGCAATCGTGTTAAGATTAAATTATACTTCATAGATGTATTATAATTATCTTTACCTGAATGTTTGTTTATGTTCGTTTCAACAAATCTCAATTGGGTTGTGTCTTGTGATGTAGAACTTGAATATACTCTTTCTGGATGACCTTACACCGCAATTGAGGAAATGATAGATCAAGTCGTGAACGCGAGCTCTAGAAGGCTCATAAGTTTACAAAATCTTGAAACTTGGGTATGAGTATAACAAAGGAAACGTTTATGGAAATCGGGGGCTATGGGATGACAATGGAATGGTAATGGAAATGGTAATGAAATGGTAACAATGGAGATGGTGAAACGGTGACTGGTTAATGAGAACCACATTGTGATGGAGAGGCGATAGGTTGGTAGTTCGTGAATTTACTTACCAAAGACTTACATGGGTGTGTCATCAACAAAGTTTTAAAGGAAACGATAGGAGTGGTTGGTCTGATAAGGTGGAGTGAGTGAGAAGATGGTTGACTGTGTTTAACATTAGCACACTGGTGTGGTGAAATATCAAGTGAAGTATGCAAACCTTACCTTAATCGACATGTGCACTAACCTGGTGGAATTCTTACAAGAGAACCATCAGAACTGATTGCCGCATAGCTTTGTCATGAGAGAGCTGATGAAACTGTGACCCCCTGAAATAAGTGTATTTGCCCGAGAATGAGATCCAAAAGATGAAACCGAGTTGTAGGAATCTGTCAGTGAAAAACAATGACATCGCTAATTACAACATCAAAGGTTCAGGATATCACCCCATGGATTGTTGCACTCAATAAATTGTTCCCGAGGAGGAAGATCAGGAGGAGAAATTCATTAGAGGTCTTTCCAGATAAACATCCAGGAAATGTGATTTTTGCTGCCAGAACCTACAAGGAACTACAAGATTGCTGTCTCGAATTGCCAACAACTTGATGGATCAAATGTTAAAGGGTTAGAGCTGTGGAGGCAATGCAGAGACAAGAGTAGATTAGAACAACAACTATGGAAACAACAGTGTGGCAACAACCTCCTCACTAACCGTCAGATATGGAGGACAGAATGTTGCTAGAGACTACGTGGCTGGTTAACAAGAGGGAAAGGCAATATTGAAGGGTACTTGCCTCTCTGCAACAAGTGTTAAGCTTTCATCATGTAGGCCCTTGCACCAAAGATGTGGGATGTGCAATAAGATTGGACATTGGACCAGAAAATTGTAGGGTTACCAAATCCTACTACCCCTACCTAGGAGCAGGTCTAATGGTGAATCAGAGGGTTCGTGACTTGTTTGTGTGTGGTGCACAAGGACCATTACCGGAAAGGATTGCCCCAAGATTAATGAACCAAAACCGTGGAAACAAAGCAAAGAGTTCTTTATGCAAGAGGCAGAGCATATTGCCTAGGATGGATGGTGGACGTTAAAAACCAGGTTCTAACACTGTAAGGGTTATGTTCCTTTACTTCAACGATCATCATGCTTATATGTTCATTTGTTTCTGGGCCGATAGGAGTTTCTGTATCCACAATATTTGATGCATTGCTAGACAACACCACCTTATGCCTTAGACGTTAGTTACGCTATCGAACTAGTGACGGAAGGACTTAGGAATCTAACCATTGTGCTTATGGGATGTACTTTAGGATTGTTAGGACATACCATTTAATATCGACCTGTTTGCCTATGAGTGGGTTAGTTTTCGACGTTATTCATCGGAAATGGATGGTTACGCAAAAGAATCATGCAGTGTTTTGTCTGTGATGAGAAGATTAGTGTGTATTCTTATTGGAAATGAAAATTATGATCATTAAGGTGAACAAGGTGCCAAGGAGAAGATATTCAAAGTGAGCATTATATAATGTGAAAAGGACCAGTAGTTTATAGAGAAAAGGTCTGTCAGCTATTTATGGCAAGGTTACGGTGCAAGGAAAACAAGACAAGTCGGAGGAGAAGCGAATTGAAGACGTTTGCCTGACTGCTACGGGACTTTCCTAGAAGTTTTTCCAGAAGACTTCTAGGACTAACCTCCCACACGACAAGTCGAATTTCAAATTGACTTAGCTCCTAGTTGCTGCACCTGTTAGCTCGAGCCCTGTATAGGTTTTGCACCGTCAGAGATGGAGTATTGTCTACTCAACTACTAGCGAAACTTTCGACAAGGGATTTATAAGGCCAAGTTCCTAACCCTGGGGAGCTCCGGTTTTGTGTGTCAAAAAGAATGACGGCTCTTTCCAAAGGTGTATCGTCTATCCATTGAAACTTAACATGCTTACTGTGAAAAATTAATACCAATTACGAGAAATCAGACGACTTGTTTGATCAATTGCAAGGGTCAAATGTGTACGCAAGATCGCTTGGAGGTCTGGGTTACACAACCCTCAAACTCACTGAGTTCGTATTGAAGATTAATACTAAAGACGGCGTTTAGAACTCGCTATGGTATTAGATAGTTTCCATGTGATGCAATAGGGTTGACTATCGCGCCCAGGCATGTGGTCATTGTTTTGATGATAACCGGGTATGACAGACTCATACATAGGATAAGTTTGTGATCGTGGTTCATCGATGGCATACTTGATTTACACTTAAGACAAAGGAAGAACATGTTGTACATTTAGACTAATCTTGAGTTGCTCAAGAAGGTATTGAATTTTAGCAAGTCTCAAGTGTGACTTTTGGGCTATACGAAGGTTACAATTTACTTGGACACGTGATTGATAGTGAAGGCATTCACGTTGATCCTGCGAAGATTGAGTCAATCAAGGATTGGGAATCACCCAAGACTCCAATGAAATTCGCCAATTTCTAGGTCTCATTGCTGGTTTACTACTACGATTTATCGAAGGATTCTCCATAGATTGGCCAAGCCTATGTAAAGTTGACTCAGAAAAGTGTTAAAGTTCAATTGGGGTGAAAAGGGGAGGAAAACTTACTTGCCCTACATTGATGCAAAAGTTGTGTAGTGCACCAATTTTGGCATTGCCCGAAGGAAGTGAAAACTTCGTTAGTAATATTGTGCTGCTTCCTCATAAGGGGTTAGGCGCAGTGGTGATTGCAGCATAGAGAGAAAAGTCGTAGCTTATTGCTTCCCGCCTAGCTTCAAAATCCTTGAGAAGAGAACTACACGACACATGATTTGAATTGGAAGTTGTGGTGTTCGCTCTCAAGATGTGGAGACATTACCTTTACGGCATAAAGTGTGTTGTGTACACTGATCATAAGAGTTTGCAACACATTTTAGATCAGAAAGAGTTGCATATGAGGCAAAGTAGGTGGTTAGACTGTTAAGTGTCTTATGACTGCGAGTTACGCTACCACCCGGGAAAAGCGTATGTGGTGGCTGATGGTCTTAAGCCGAAAGAGTAGACCTAAGCGACTGCGAGTTCGAGCCTTGGTTATGACAATTCATGTGACACCGATTTTGTGACCTTTGCAATCTGAGATCTTGGTGACTTGTGAACTTCTTTGGCAACCATAGCGATTTCTCTTGATAAATATGTTGCACTTGGTCCATTCCCAGTCACAACTATGTTCTGATCAATTTAATTCACATATACGATATTAACTTTACTTACTTATAAAAAAAATTGATAGATTAATTGATTCATATCTAACCTGGTCTCGAAATGGTCCAGCTACGATAGTTGTGACTATGCATTTGTCCCATGGAAATATAATTTCCTGTGAACGGCAACAAACATGATGTATAGCAAATAAAACGCACAAATAAGTACATATTACAGTGAAGTAAAAGCAACACTTTAGAGCGAGACCATTCCAAGATCAAACCACAATTCCTCCCATTGGGCAGGTCTGAACACAAATAGATATTAAATTCATGGAAAACGTATCAATTATAACACAAACTTGATTCGTTGCTGCAATTTTTCTTCGAGCAGGAAAAAAACTACTCGGATAATCAACCCGATTCAGCCCGCATCCCGCCTTTCTAGCTGAAATTTAAAAGAATCCCATATGAGTTTAAGTGTGAAATAGATATTAGATAAATTCAGATGAAGGTGCTAGCATGTAGGATATAAAGACTCAAGAGATGCTAAATCATACATGCAACGGATACCGGGCAGAGAAGTGGATCAATAAAAGTGCTATATATTCAAATCGCTATAATGTTAAACGGTTTTTTATTTATTTATTACTTTCTATACAGCCACTAATAAAATGAAGTACTAACTTGTCGACGTGTTTACATCAGTTAGCCACTTTAGCCTTGACACAATCACTCGGTTTAGTGGTGCCAGCTAGAGAGGTCGTACAATCAAGCGAATTGGGAAGACGACCTGAGGAAATTGACAAACGTTTGCTGAAAAATAGAATACAGTCCTAACAAAGCAGCTCTTCTAGAGTTACGTATCGAGCTTTGGCTTTGACGCCCATTTCTATTGCGAGGGCTTTGGCTGCGACGCCTATTTCTGTTGCGAGTAACGCTCCTGCTACGACTCCTCCACCTGTACCTATATAAGGGCAATGTTAGGGGAATGATACATTTCTAGTTTCGCTCGCTTAAAATTATCAAATTATCATGATTTTTTCATTGTATTAGCAAAAGAGAACCTGGGAGGGTTCCTGCCTCTTGGCGGGCTTCTGTTTTGTCATGGTGGGGACGGCTCAGAATACCTCTTACAATTTGGATATCTGCTATAAATCAATTTTTTATAAGGTAACTATTAGCAACTAAAAATATAAATACGCACAATAGTAAAATCATTCATTTAGCCTTTTCCCAAAGAAAACCATTTAAGGTTTTAAGTCTATGATGACACACTTTCACCCTTACTGGTTCGCCTCATATAATTTAGCTAGATAATACATTGGTCGTTGTAAGCCATCCAAAGTGTAATCGTAATGCTAATAGCATTGCTCTGTAAATTTTACCTCCTCTGCGGCACAGATTGTATTCAGATTTTCCATTATAGGCGCGACCTTTGATGTCACACCCCATAAATTCCCGGTTAGTATCCCGACTCATTCCGGTCATCTACTTTTAAATTTTATATGTTACGTTTAAATCTGACAATTTATCGGGGAATCTAAGCTGCATAGAAACTGAGAAACGTCATCGGACGCATTCCGGCATCGGTTATAAAGTAATTTAGGCTTAATATAAGATATTTTAGCTTTCCTGAGTGTTTCGTGATTTTTAATCACTTCCGATATTAATTTTAGGGTTTTATCTCTTAAATTGCGTTTTTCGCGTTTTTGACCAAACGGAACCCCGGAAACTCGAAATCTTTTCGTGTAAACTCAAGTTATCGATAATCTCATGCCCTAAGTCCAAAAATTTCGTTAACCCCTCCTCCTATACCCAAAACCCATGAAATTCACATGTATGCATGCTCAAAATTAATTAAATGACATCTTATTTTGAAAGCCTCACCCATGTGTACATGCTAGATGAGAAAATGACACTTTTGTTGCCTTGTAACTTGTAACTTGCAAGCATGCAAGTTCTTACACATCACATGCATTCTTACAATTTGACTAACCCTTTGACTAAGTAAAATTTAAATTTAACCAAGTATAATGAACATTGGCTAGAAAACTTGAACCATATGGTCCCTTGTGACCATATTCGGCCGAACCCAAGACCAAACACACCTTTGGTGTGTGTTGGTCACTTATGCACCACTTGAACCCTTCAAACCCTAACTCATGGCCTATATATATCACACTTTCTCTAAACTAGGTCATTTTATTTCATTTCAAACTCACCAAAAATTTTCTTCCTTCTCCCTTGTGCCTCCTAGCTCACGGCACACACTAGCACACACACTCACTCGCCAAACAAATCGTAATCCGAAAATCATTTCAAATGTAAAGTATGCATTTGTGACCAAAAATAAAGTCAAATAATGTATTCATAGCGAACTATGCAAATAAGTATGTAAACCAATTTAAATCAATCAGTAAATGTGTTTGTAATGAATTGCAAAATCTGTATGTGAACCAAGTGTTGTAGGATAGTATGTAAAAGGATATTGTGAACAAATATCGTAAACAAGTCGATATTGAGCAATGTATTTCTCCCCGAGATTTGTAAAGTAACTGAAAAACAAGTGATAGTGGGGCTATAAACTAACATCGATGTGTTGAACGATATGGCGGGGAATGCGCCATAATAAGCGCCAGACAGAACGGAAAACCTGAAACGGGCCCGACCATAGGAAGTTACAGCTTTTTTAACGGTTATATCCCTACTAGCCTAGGGTGTTGTTATTTGGGTTTCCCGCATGAGTGAGTATATCAAGTGACACGTTGATTAAAGGATTTTAGATTTAAAGTTGTAATAGTTTGGTGGGTTGGTTAAAATAAAAACGAAATTGGAAAATATACGCTAGTGTGCTGTAAATTTATTCTTGTATATATTTACTTATGAAAAAATAACCCCTTATATACTTCCTACCTTGAAATTATCTAACCAAAGACAATCTATTCAAAGATTTATGAAAAGTATAATAATACCGCCTAAAAATACCCCCCCCCCCCCCCCATTGCAGGTATTATTATAATAAGTGTTGAATATTGATTAAACAAATTAGTTTGACAAACAATTTAATTAATGAAAAGGCTTTGTACAAGGGTTGACACATGTTTAACGTTATGAATTAATCAAACATGTTTTGTAACAGTTTATAATACATTAAAAATATAAAATAACGCTTTGTGTAAATTTAGATTTCGTTTCTCTCGGATCAAAGGTCGTGTCTAAAATATATATCTCTTTTGTAATAAGTTATTATAGTTTTTGTCCGTTGTCAAGTTTTTGTATAGTTATATTTTAATATATCTTTAAAACATATCTTAGTCCCTTTTACCGGGTTTAAAATAATAAGAGTTTTAGTAAAACGTTACTAAATATAGCAAATTATATAAATTTCGCCATGACCTTTCCGTTTATAAAACAATACCAAGTCGAAAGACTTTGCGGCAAATCCATTTTCCCCAATTCATTTCAAATAGAAAATCCCTAGTAAACTTCAAGTGTATTTATTTATTATTGTCGTTATTTACATATTATAAGTTCGTTATGAATCGTAGCATTTTAAATTCGTCACAAGTCTAATATAATATATCCTAAAATAATAATTTATCACATTTATTTAACCAATCAACCAGCTATTATATATTCGGTTTCATATTTATCCAAAACTCAACAATATTTATTTTAGCGTTTTTACATTAAACCAAACGCTATCATTTATGGTTAAATTGCTCACCCAAATCGCACCCTAATCCTTGTAAACCCAAATCCAATGCACTCTACGGTCATGCTACAAATCAAAAGGCACCCGCTGCGTTGGTAAACCAAACACACCCGCTGCGTTGGTAAACCAAACGCACCCTAGTTATATTTCTACTAAACCAAACACACCCTTATTCGACGAAAACACAACCCAATCGCACCCCATGGCTGTCTCACAGCCAAATGCTCCCTTATGGCGGCGGCAACCCGCCAAACGCACCCAAAGGTGTGCGGCTTGCCGAGCCAAACGCACCCTATGTGGGTCTAACCCGAAACAAAACGCACCCTTCGCGGTGCTATCAACAACCAAACGCATCCTAACGGCTGCTAGGTAAACCCAACGCACCTTGATGGTGCTAAGAACAGCCCCAACGCACCCTTTAGGGGGGCTGACCCGAGGTCAAACGCACCCTATGAGGTGCTCAATACCGAACCAACACACCCTTGGTACTAGAAAACCAAACGCAGCCATGGTGTTGTTAATAAACCCGTCGCACCCTTGTGGTTTAATAACCAAACCCGAACGCACCCCTTGTGGGTTCTTTAAAACCCAACGCACCCATGGGGGGTGGATGTGGTGGTGACGAGGGTGGTAGCCACGGCTGTTTAGTCGTGGTGATGGTGGTGTTGGTGGATGATGACAACGAGGAGATGAAGATGGGGATGGTGATGTAGCCACGAATGAGGAAGGTGGCGTGCGGCTGTGGTATGGTAGCAGTGGTGGCTGAGACCGACGGAGGGGGGAAAGGCGCGTGGAGGAGAGTGGGTGTGGGGATCGAATAGATCCGGTGATGAGGAGTGTTTTTGGAGTTGGCCGGAAAAGTCCGCCGGAAAAGTTTTTCGGCGGCGGCGGGAGCTCGCCGGAGAAGATGAGTGGGAGAGAGAGATATGTTGAGTGTGTGTGTGTGTATAAGAGGTGAAATGATTTTTATGAAAATTTTTAATATAAAATTTTATATTTATATTAAAACTTTAAAATAAAAGTGACAAGTTTAATATAGTTGAGGGTTCATTTTGTAACTTTCTTTATATAGTTTTGATAAAAGTGGTTCGGGACTTGTTTGGACGACTTAACGGATGATTCGAGTCGCGAAACTCGCGCCATTGTTTTTCAAATTATTTTTCCGATAAAAATGAGTATTTATTTGATAATATTTCAGAAATATTTTATAACATTAAATAAAATATCTGTTATTCGTTTTGTGAACCGGTTACGTCTTGACCGCAATAGAATGGATTTAAGCTCGAGCATTTGCGTTATCACAATGCTTTTCATTAAAATGATGAATAATTTATTTAATATTTTTATTAAATAAATACTGATAATTAAAAACAAATTTAATTATTTTTGTGTGTCCGCGTTGTAT